>JAQQZX010000040.1:4139157-4152498 GCA_030068355.1 Notoglanidium maculatum
ACACACACACACACACACACACACACACACACACACACACACACATACACACACACACACACACACACACACACACAGAGCTTGTGGCTAATCTAGGTTATTTAGAGCTGCACAATATATTTGGGTAACAGTTGATGTGAAAGCTACACAGGCATTATAACACTTTATTTAAAGAAGTGAGGCCATGCTGGAGCAGTTACACAAGATCATGTCACTGTGTCACTTCATGAGGTTTAACATAAGCCTTTCACAAATCCTCCACCATGGCTTTATAAACCATTTTACATCCTGTTATTACAGACGTATGGAAGAAACCATATTTTTTGCACGTTAATCATCATCGCATTACGCATTACAATAGAGAAAAACTACAAATGCATAGAAATGGGAGATAACAACAACATTACTACTACTAATTATTATTATTATTATTATTATTATTATTTAAAAATACTTACAATTAATATTACTTTTCAAAAATGTTAGATGCACATCAACATAATAATAATAATAATAATAATAATAATAATAATTAGTATTAGCTAATGTGAGTAAATAAATAAAAAACAATATACCACAATCATTGTAGTTGTTCTTATATTTATATATTCACATTAATATTAATCATAATAAATACAAATAATACAAATAAAAATAAATAATTAACTATTATTATTATTATTATTATTATTATAAAGACAAAATAAACATATACAATTAAATTAACTTTTTCTATTTTTAGATGTACATATGTACATGAACCTAACAACAATAATACTCATTATTATTATTATTATTATTATTATTATTATTAAATGTGAGTACATGAATAATCGCGACTATTGATGCCGTTGTAATATTTAAATAAATGTAAAATTTAAAATGAATATATACAATTAATATTATTTCTTGTATTCTTTTAGATGTACATTAATATAACAACAATAACCATAATAATTATCATCATCAGCAGCAGTATCATTAAATGTGTGTAAATGAACAATAAACAATATCATGATAACATAAGATCAATAATGATGATGATGTTTATTATTATTATTATTGCTACATACACTAAATACACCACCAACAACGACGTGTACGATTCTATTCATGCAAAGCCGTGCTCTGTTCTGCCCTGACGACGTGACACATGCTTGTCACCACAATATCCCCGTTGGTTAGATGTGTCTGGTTTGTGGACAGTTTCTTAACGCAGGTGTCAACAACAACAACACACCAGTGTCAGTGCTGCGATGAGAAAGATGGACCCAGTACTACTGCATTAAGAGCAACATGATCATTATCCATGTATGTGGATGTACAATGCTTACCAGGTGCTTGTGGCAGAGATGGCAAGAGCTGTAAAACACACAAAAACCCACATCAGAATTTCAAAGACGTGTTTCCGTTTGTTTAAAAGAAATGCATTGTTTATGAGGAAATCTAGCAAAGATTTACGACAAACACCGGCAGCACAGGAATTTATTACTACACCGTCTGAGTTTTACTACAAATCCATCCGCTCTTTTGTTCTGACTCGCCCAAGCGTAAAACGCCAAACTATATACGCTTCTGCATTTCCTTCCACAGGAAGAGGAAGCACTGAGGATACATTTTGTCATGTAAATGTTTGAAATTCAACTATCTGCAACAATGGAGCGTAAGCTGCAACGTGAAATTAGTTATAGAAGCTTTCCGTGTAGTTATTCTGTATGTTACAGAAAAAGGGAATTGGATTCGGGGAAGGCTGAGCTTGAGCTGGACCCTTTAACAGCGGTGCGCGCAAGACGGCTAGCCAAAATACTGCTGTTGTCTGGTTTCCAAGATGAGCTGTAACGTTTAGCGATTTCACGCACACCCGCGAGCTCTGGTTCTTGTTAAAACTTTCTGCTGTTTGTTGTGACTGTTGTCATCAGCTGCGTCTCGAACTGAAAACCCTCACCATATGTTCATCATTTACTCATCGAGGAGATCCAGAAGACTACATGAGAGTAGTAGCTTGGATGGCTACGTGATTTTAAGTCAAACATTAGCTGGAATAGGAAAACTCGATAATGGTCTAGAAATGATGAAAAACACCATTAGTTTGCTTATTTGTTGCACCGACCCCACTATTTACTGCACCATGTTGACACGTCGAACCAATTTTCTCCATCCATGAGTGCAATCTAGCATCTCCATGATTCAATTCATCTTTACAAACCAAAGAAATCCTGCCTGCTAAAAGTAAAGCATGGCATTACGTGGTCTACACGTGAGACTAATCCAAAAAAAACATTCGCGTGAGAAAGAGTGAGCATTTGCTATAAATCTCAACTGGTCCGAATTTCCACATGACTAGAGTGAGATCCAGAGTATACGATTCATTAAGTCGTTATCACTGGAAAGAAATGTGGTCACTGGATCGACTTCCTGGTGGAGCAATGAAGCGTAGAGTAGACGTAGGTGTTACCTGTGAGTTTCTCATCTGGAACTCCCCTAGAAGAGAAAAACGTACATGTCAATAAAAGGTGGAAAACTGTTTTCATCCTAGATAGCACACACACACACTTAGGAAGACGTTGAGCTAACGTTGTACGCGTAGCTTCAGGCAAGTTCGAATAATGAATCAGCTCCTAGTTGAGTATTAGCGGCTAGACGATGCACCTGTAAAAGGATAGGTCATTTAATTACAGGAGGAAAGATGCGTGGAGGAAAATTGAGCCGAATGTGAGCATGACATTATAAAAAGCATGACTAAATAAATCAGCAGCAGCATCCGATACTGTCGTACGCTGCGTTCACACTAGCAAGCGACAAGTCGCTAATGTCGCACTTGTGGGTGTGAAGCGACCGTTACTGTGCAGCGCCCTTACAGCCTTTTTCCATGAGAAAAATGTCAAAATGTACAGCCTACGACAAACATCGAAAATGCCTTTCAAATTTTTTGTAAAATTGTTTCTTTCACGTTCACTGCGTACATAACGAGCGACTCGGCGTGGTCAGAAGCAGCATGCATTATAATAATCTGGTGGTTGATATATTTTGAGAGAAACAATGAAGAATGTAGCGTGATGACGGTGAGAAAACAGGAAATAGACTGAACAACAACATCATCAGGCACTGCAGGGTGCATGTCCTTTCAATCCTGACATGCAGTTCATTTAATAAGAGGGACTTGAAGCTCTTTCGTGCCGACGGAAACTAGACACCAGCCTAAGCTGTTATCCTGAGGATCACACGAAAGAGAGGAATTCAAAAAGAGAAGTAAAACTGGGGACAAAAGACGTTTTATCTGAGCCGCGCTGAGAAAAGCGGAAAAGCGTCTGCACAAAACTCCACAACAAACCCGGTTAAATCACCGACGTCGCAAAAACCCTCTTATTACTGGAGCAATCCGGTCAGTTTTACCCTGGTAAAAATGGGTTTGCACAATCACAACAAGCAAAAAAAATCATCTCCAAGTTGCACCAAACAAAAAAACCCCACATTCAGGCTCACGTCTAAGCCGTCATTTGCAATAATTACAATAATATATACTAATAAATACATTTTCTCCTTCATTACTGATTTCTCGTTTCACAGCTTCTCATTCATTTTTGCAGAAAGATAAAGTTCCTTAAATTAAAGCTTTCGTTTTAAAAAGGGAAGAAAAGAAGTTCTGTTTTTATTACTAATTCGAACCGTCTTGTGAACAATGCTGCCGTTTCCATTTCCAGATAATGGATGTTTAAAATGAAAGCCAGTTCGAGGTTTGGATCAGATTTGCGACAGGTAGCGTACATCATCAGCGTAGACTGCCAGGGGGTTGTTTTGGGGTGAGTGATGGCAGATATACTGTACCTTAGTCAGTAATTACCTTGTAATATCTCAAAACTCCTCCTACGTTCGCTCATAGCAATCACTTGCTCCTTACAGGGGCTTCTGTAGCGTGTAGCGATCAGTACACTGGGCTCTGAGATACGTGCGTACGCGTGAGCACGTCAGGTCTGTTTAGGACACGCCCTGTGTGTTAGTGATTTCTGCCAATTAATCAGTAAACGTTGAGACTCTATTGGTGGTCGGTTTCAGTCACTCGGTACAAAAGGCTAAGGAATAATGCACAAAGGCGCTACCACAGTGGTGTGGTAAGACCCGACATCATTCTCCCATAACAGCACAGCTGGAAGTGGGTTGTTCCTCTTATACAACAGTGACTTGATAACAATTTTTATTTATTATTTTTATTTAGGAATGTCATGAATGCATTTTTTTTAAAACGTATATATGAATGCATTATTTTTTTTTACTTCTTATGGTTACATTTAAATGTACCATATAGCATCCAGATTACCACTTCAATTCAAACAGCTATTCGCTCTCTTTTTCTCTCTCCTGAAACAACGTTGCAAAGAAACGAGAAATCACTGAAGACATCTTAAAGGCATCGACTCCTATACATTTTGAATAAATGTCTCCTGACAGAAAGGACAATTATGGATTATAATCGGCGACTGTTAGCTCTAAATTACGTGGAGTGTCAACTATGCAAGTCCCTGTGAAAGAGTTAGTATAAGAATGAAAAGTGCCGTCTCACCCTGTCCAGAATCCGATTCGATGTTCGTTTTTGAAAGCGCCTGACCGCTACCTGTTAGCGCTCTGCAAAGTCGATGAAACCCATCTTGAATGTTTTCTTTACCTACGTGCCACGTTGAAGCTTTGAACGGAACACGCCTTGCTACCTCACGATGGAAGGAATTTAAAATGTAGATACCTTGATAAAATATCTTCAACGTCACGTTACAGTTTATGATCTGTGGCCTCGGATGTCGCCGCATTGTTGCGCGTTGTTTTTAGAATAACGCTACCATCGGAAAATGGCGACTGGCTATTTGACACCGAGGATTCTGGGAAGGGCGAGCCGGCCCCTTGAACATAAACCTTTCATTAATGTTACAGCCGCAGCTGTGCTGTTATAGAAAATGAATAGAAAGGTTGCTTTAAAGAACGTGATCAGAACCTTCAGTAAACGTTCAACTAGGAAAATTAGGCTGGAACCATAGAAAGTTCTGAATACATCCGTCGTAAGCGGTAACGTGTTTATTAATCACGTGTTTATCAACAGGCTGTAACGGCAGAAATGTGTAGAAACACCTAGGAAGCTGACTGATTGAACGTTCCAAGAACTAAAAGTGAAAATGTTCAGAAAATCGAAACTGTCGACAAATCATAAGAGTAAACAATCAGCCGTAATAAGTCCTAATAACAGGTGGTTATTACAATAATCTCCCGGTATTACTACTAACCAGTATATACTATAGTCCCATAGACGTGTGAAACAACACAGACACTGGACACTAAAACGCCCCGACACCTGGCCAGTAAATTAAGAAACGTACTTTGCGATGCTACAAACATTAGTAGATATAACCATAAACGTGCTGAGCTGCAGAATCAGTTCCTGAATAACAGACGCCACTTGCGACTTCCTGTAGTTTTTATCAACTTCTCGACATCTCAGTTTGGTCTGCTCAAGCTGAAACACCTAAAGTGTGAATCAAATTTTTTTAATCTTCAAAAAAAGTGTGCATTAACAAGGGCTCCTTGAGTGTTTCATAGAAACGTTAAGGAACGTTAAAGGAAAGCTGTTCGTTAAAGAAAGCTTTAAAGGAGAAGGACCCTTTCGGGTTTCGCTAACCTGGCAGGGGTTCATAGCCACCGCTGTCCATCTCCGGGGCTCTGTGGTCGCCTGGCCATGTCCGATCAGGAACAGGAAACGCGCTAGCAGGTGCTTTGGCCGCCGCCCTGTTCTTCGGCTTCACGATGCTGTACACGTCATTGGCGGACGTCTTCGGGCTGTTTAGGTTTTCGTTGTCGTAGTGATGTGGAATGAGTGGTGGAGCGGTGGACGGCTGCCTGAACTTGTTGACGACCGCGTACGTGTCGTTCATGTTGACGGATGAAGGAGGATGAGAGGACCTCGGACGAAGGGCAGGAGGCTTTCTGAGAAGGGAGGAAGAAGTGATGGCCATGATAATGACAATGTTTATAATTGCGTCATAAGAAGTCTAAGACCTAAATGTGACATCTAAATTTAGGCTAGAGTAAAAATATGTTGGGGATGTGGAAAGAACAGCTATCACGCTTGTACACACAGTGTCAGATAGTCATGACAGTCTACATACATTACTGGGCAAAGTCTAAAGTAGTGCAAGACATTGTCTAGGGATCCATTGGCCCTAAAATATATGTCCTTATAGTAACACATCTTTTTTAGATTTAAGCTACATCGGACTTTGTAACACGGCCACGCATTACGGTCTTCAGTGTATGCTCAGTGGCCAAAAGTTTGTGCACCCCCTGACCATTACACCCAGATGTGGTTCTTCCCCAAACTATTGTCACAACGTTAGAAGCACACAATTGTCTAGGATGTCTCTTTACTGGAACTAAGAGGCCCAAACGTGTTCCAGCCAGCTCCAGGAAGACATGGTTTGCCAAGGTTGGAGTGGAAGAACTCCTGCACAGAGCCCTGACCTCAACCCCACTGAACATCTTTGGAATGAACTGGAACGCCGACCGCGCCCCAGACCTCCTCACCCTGATCTCACTAACGCTCTTGTAGCTTAATGAACACAAACCTGTGCCAAAATCTAGCAGAAAGCCTTCCCAGATGAGTGGAGCTTATTACAAGAGCAAAATCTGGAACGGGATGTTCAGCAAGCACAGGTGTCCACATACTTTTGGCCGTACAGTGTTGTCTTTAAATAAAAGAGAGAAGATTTTCATGGCTCTTCTAGACTGTTTAATACGACATTGTTGTTATTTTTATCTTTAAAGTCAGTTTGTCATAAAAACGTAGGACATCTATCAAGCATGCAGTTCACTCATGTTCATTTAGCTGCCTTAAATCAGCGTTATAAATACAACTACTACAATTTTAGCTCGGGGCTTTAAAATCATTCACTCAGCTGACACACGGGCTGCTTTACTTAATAAACCACAGTTTCAAGTCATGCGCACACAATTCTGCTCATAGATGAAGTGGATAGAGTTAATGCTGGGATACGTCATAGACGACAGCTTCGCTACAAATACATCGCATTTAATTAGTGTTACGGGACTTTATATGGGACTTTAATTGAACAAACGCTTTTTACAAACTCTGTGATTTTTAAAGACCCCAGAAAGCATCCTGCGTAGAACATGGAAGAGACTTGAATGAACACAGAAAGTGTAAATTTGGAAATATTTCTTGATGTGGAAGTAGAACATTAATCAGTACGCCATACGGTGTTAGATTAGCGTCACCTTGCACGTTTTGACAAAAGCCTTATATAAGGCAGTAGTTTATTAAAGATTCATGAAGGCATACTTTAAGTACTCTTCAAATACAGTGTTAACCGTTTTTCACCTTTCGCTCTGGCTTAAACCTAGACGTCTCATTAAGTTACTCAGTGAGAGTACCTTTTCATGGTTTTTTTTCCCTTAACATCAAACCAGGGATTCCAGTACTGAAGCCTCTGGTCTGTCTGTCTGTCGGAGCTTCGAAGCAGGATTACGACGTGGTGAAGAGCTGATTAGATTCCTAACATTGCATGGAAGTACAATTTCTCTAAGGTTCAACCTATTTGCGCCTCAGCTAAAAATGCAAGGTTAGTATAACATTTTCTGAAGGTGTAACAATCTAAGCAGATTTACTTCTTAAAACTTCCAATCTGATTGTCCAGTTTAGTCTTCCAGTTCCTGGGAATACGTCTTACATGACTAGCTGTTTGAACATTAATGCGTGTTCGTTTTAGCTGAAATGGGAACGTTCCAACGACAAAGCAAACCGTGCCATACTGGAAATGTTTTAAGGAAGGTTCATTTTGAAGAAAAGTGCTGGCCGGGTGCTCGGGAGCGCTTCGTCAAAAAAAAAGTGTCGGTTTTGTTTCCATGACAACAATATCTTGACGACTTATTAACGCTAAGCGATGATTAGTTGCCTGAAAAGCAGCCGCCGGATGATAAAAGGATCCTTGTTTCCGAAGTGTTCAGAGATTTTCAACCAGAAGTTCGCAAAAAGACGATTTTTTTCTCTAGGTGGCTCCATGTGGCCTCATTCGCTCTCACCTCGTTGTGAACAATTGAAAAAAAGATGCTGGTGCTCAGAAAAAAACCCCACTATTTGGACACCCGCCCTAACAGAGTCCCCTTATTAGAACCAGCTGAATATTTTACCAGCTGAATGTTCTGATTATAATCTCTCTTATTATAATTGATATATATATAATATATAATATATATTACATATATATATATATATAATTAATATAATCTCTCTGGTTATTATTGTCAACACTTGTATTTGATGCCCTCACTCTGATACGGTCATGCTCAGGAAGAATGTTCTCGAACCTCCACGGCTGAAATGCTGACTATTGGGTGTAAAAACAACAGTACCCATAGCACCCTTTTTTAGATTTACCAAGTGTGTTTCATCATGTTGAAAGAAGAACTGTGATGTGGGTTCTCTTTCTCTGCAAAAGCACAGCAGTTTTTTTTCCCAGCATATCAACTACAGATGAGACAAAGAGGTGCTTCTTTTAAGCAAGACATCTCGTATGCTTGGCCTGAAAGCTTGGTCAAATTATTCAACATATTTAATACGATCGCATATTTCTGTTAGATCATTTAAACATGTGAATCACTGAATTCTCGATTCTGATTGGTTTAGAAGGTGTTGATGGATTTTCGGTTCCGGAAGAGACTGAACGCCAGTTTTGACTTTTGCTTTAAAGCTTTATGTTAATGAGCTCATTCTTATCGTTTCTATAGCAACCGCTCATTTATAGGCACTCAGATTGTGGACTTAATAATAAAATGTGCTGTTATTTAACGAAGGGAAACTTGATATGGAGACGTTTATGGAACGGTCGGTCAGTTTTCCGTCACGGGAAAGTTAGTACCTAATAAAACAATTAGGTCCAATCCACTAACTTGGTTGATCAGAGGACATGTTAAACAATACTTTCCATGAATATAACTTCTGCCTTAAAATATGAAATCTCATCAGACGAAGATGAAAAGGAAGAGGAATTGACCGAGAACGTACAAACTAGCCGGCTAGCCGACATGCTATAAAAAAGATAAACCGACCATACGTCCATATTGTATTTGAAATGTCACTTACTCGATATTAATATTAAGTGTTATATCGTGTACCACCATAATCACTGATTATTTTCCTTCGGCAGCACACCCCATTGCCCTTATAAGGCCGTTCACTTGCTGAGTAGTTTGCACTGAGCTCAGTGCAATATTTTTATTCTCTCAGATAATTTCCTGTCACCATGAGCAAAACAGCTCTCGGCCGTCTTTACTAATGAGCCTGGGGAGTTCCCTTACCCACAGAATTATGTCTCTAACATATGCTACTAATGTAAATTCCAATATTTAGCAGATTCAGAATTGGGTTTTTGATTTGGATGTGCCAAGAATTTATTACAGCTACCATTAGCACTCCGACTCGAAAACATCTGTATCACATAACACACACACACACACACACATGCAGGCATAACGTTTCAAATTTGTGCACCTGGGTGAGACTGTGATCTTCATTAGAACAGGATATGCAATAATATTGGCACACTATACAGCTTTGCTTAAGTAATTACCATTACCAGACCCAACAATACATAAACACACGCTCATTTATCAGGCTTCATATAGCGGAGAGCTGGTAGGAACATATCTATGGGTTATTAGTATGATTACTATAGGTTTAATCCCATCTAATTTAAACGAAGGCGAAATGCTGGTTATTATTATAGCATTCATACTAATGTTTAAGTATCTCTAGACCTTTTGAATCGACACAGATTGATCTCTAGCAAATAGACGCTGATCTTCCAAAAGTGTCAGTACAGCGTAAAAGAGCACACTGAGAGTTTAAGAGAGCAGATAAGAATCTTTCAGACATGAAAAACCCAGCCATGGTGTCTGCGTCTGTGTCATTACCTTGTATTTAGATTTTCAAATCCGATGGATAATGACCTCAACGCTGGCTTCGGGGGCACCACATTGGTGTAGAGACGATGCGAGTGCTGAATCTTCCAACAACAACAACAACAATACAAACAAACAGAGAAAGAAAGAGAGGATGAGGAAAGAGAAAAGCGCTTTTGTGTTGTGAGCGCTGCTGTATGAGCGACAGTGATCTGATGGGCTGGTGCTTGAATTTGCATAGAGGAAGCACAGAGTGAGGATACTTCCTGCTGAAGTTCATTTTTAAATGTCTATAACAGAAGGACTTGGAGGAAGTAAAGCAATGCCAAAATAGCCAGAAAACGGACTATTGCTTCAGCGCTGCTGTTTTAAACACCAGACATGACATGCACAGATGAGTCATGTACGTGTTTATTATACACAGGCTTTTTTTTTTTTAATTAAATTATAATAATCTGCATTCTTATTTGAAGCAAAAAAATGAAAATTAAAAAGTAGTATTAAGTATCCTTTGAGAGAGTCCTCAACTGTGAGTGTAACGCTCGCATCTAATGGTTTAGTGTTTTCTCAGCTCGGGCTTTCAGAACGCCATCTAGAGGCAGACGGAGGTAATTACAGCCACAATTACATAAGTCTAGCAATTACTCTCTTTTGGAAATTTATTACATGACATTTCATTGAGAAATCGGAATTGTGATCCCGTTATGTATGTTCCATCATGACAGACACATTGATTACATCCAGTATATATACACAGTACGAGGCAACTAATGACTGATTAATGAGCAGTATGTGATTATGAATTTGAAATGTACCAGGCTCTGATCTGGGCGATTCTGTGAAGATTCCTGCAAGACCTTCTCGAACATCTGAGCCACGGTATGAAACACAAACTCGTACTGTTCCTGGGTGGACACAAAAAAACATCACCGTCTGACCTCGTGTACTTTTCTGTCCGTTTTGCTCCAGAAGAAGGGAAAAGGGAGAAAACTGGGTGATAAAAAAAACATCTATAAATTGTTGATCGTGGATATTAATAATGGAGGAATTACTGTACGTGACTTAGAGGTTTTATTAAGTGATACAGAATTCCTCATGGGGTTTACCTTAGTCTGAACAGCCGATGGTCTCTGTGTTCTCAGCTCTAAAACTAAATCCATAATGTTGAAATCTTCTCCGATTGTCTAAAACAGAACCATTCAAGTGGGTATGAATGTATGAACGTATTTCTGCTATGATCTGTTGATCTGTCCGTTATCACATGTAAAACATCTCAAGAGCACCTTATACGGTTTATAAAGGACACTTACAATTAGGGATGCATCAAAACCACCCCAGCATGATTACTAATACGTTTCCCTGGTACTGATACCGATACTGACACTGAAATGAGTAACCCGTTTAGTATTAGTCAATCAGGTGCATGACTGAACATTTTATTTAGCTCATTTTCTCTATGCTTCTCTGGGTTACATGGCGTCAGTGCACATACGCTAATAATCTCAAATGAAGGGCGTAAGCTGGCTAGATTATTCATTTGGATTGACGAGGGTTGCAGTGCAGAATAGCGGGTTCTGTTCCATTTTGGAAAACTGCTTCTGTACGGAATTCGCATACTCACGTTAGTGCACTTCGTCGTAGTACACGCTGCACACTATGTACTTACTTGGGTAAGTTTGCTGCATGGTCATCTGAACTCAAACACAGCAATTTGTGCGCTTACTGGAAATGACGATCGCGAGATATGATCGCAAAAAATATCTGCTGCCTTAAAAATGAACGCATTTTTCAATTTTCCTTGTTTCACGCGACGTATGTCACCGCTGACGTCGACGACACGCCCTCTTCCAACCAGCTGAAAATAAGTTGATGGTTCCTCACTGTCCGCTATGTAGCCAAGATGGCGATTCCACGCTCAACTTTTCAACTCATTTCGTTTTCATCGCATCAGAATCCTTGGCTGATCGTCAAGAAGAATAAACCGGGAAAGAGCTGTGATTTTCATTCGTCTGCAGACGTTTTGTCTCACCTAGCGAGATTTTGCTTTGGCGTTCGTTGCTGCAGCGTGAGCTGTGCATGCGGAGGTCTGATTACGATTCGGGTTATTTGTATTGCACAAAGAAGCTGTAGTTCCTCCTCTTGACATTTTCAGAGCGCCGTTTCCAGTCTGCTTTGCTTAGAATGCCATCATTAAACATAGAATATGTCTAGAGTTCTGTCATTTCATCGTCTGTCCATTAGCATGACAATATACACCAGGTTTCACGCTGTATCGGATAAAACGCTGGTCGGTAAATGAGACACCAGTATAAGTTTTGATGCATTCCTACTTATAATGATACTTTGTGCATGACTACACCGTGAAGAAATGAAACTCGCTGGCAACATTATGACTGCAAGACATACACAGTGCTAACATTAGGGAAAATTTCATACCTTTTGGTGCAGCAGGTCATTAACAATGTCAATGGCACAAATCACTCCAGTTCTTCCACAGCCAGCGCTGCAAAAAGCAAAGGCAATCAAGACCAATCACTCAACGCAATCAAGCCTATTTCTGCCTGCGCTTTGCCTCCGGAGGTCACCGAGGCGCTAAAGTCCATATTGTCAGACAGGACCGTTCTCATACATTACAGCGAGGGGCTAATGAGTGAATTTGTGCAGAAGCCTGGGAGTTAATTGGCTGCCGCCGTGCTACATCAGGTGCTGAATATTTAACATGTCGCACTTCATTCAAATGTTGGGATTAAAATGCATGGAGCCCGGGAGGTCCAGGCCGAAGCGGAGCGCGGCGGGCGACGTCGTGCCACTCGGTCTGATGAATTTTCATGGGCAGATGGGTCATTTGTCAGAGCAGTGAAGTACAGGCAGTTAGTCAAGGCGAAGATGGAGTGTGTGTGAGTGAGAAAGCAGTTGATGATTTGATTAGTGTGTGTGTGTGTGTGTGTGTGTGAGAGAGAGAGACGGACCTGCAGTGGACAAGCAGAGGTCCCGGGTGATAACCCTGTCTGATGTGAACCGATTCCATCATTCCCAAAATGCCGTCCGCCCGGTCTGGAATTCCATGATCCGGCCAGGCTGTGTACTGGAAATGGGACACGGTGCGAGTTTCCTGCACATGGAAATGGATTATGAATACAATACAAATCACTTCTTGTATCCAGCTCTAGATTCGAGTAGAGGATGTGAGGATGCTGTTATTCTTAAAATCTGAATTCCGCATGGTCCCACATGGATACCACAAATATTTACACTTCCTAAAAAAAGTGGATAATCTCAGACAGGCAAAACACAGACAAACAGCCACACACACACACCTATGGGCAATTTAGAGTAGCCAGTTGACCTAATCTGCATGTCTTTGGACTGTGGGAGGAAACCGGAGCA
>JAQQZX010000040.1:4153548-4167743 GCA_030068355.1 Notoglanidium maculatum
CTGGGTGACCCAGGGATCGAACCCAGGACCTTCTTGCTGTGAGGCGACAGTGCTAACCACCGCACCACCGTGCCACCTGGACTGCTACTAATAAAAATTTTCAGGAGTCTACTTAGTTGGGTCTTTTTGTGTTTGCAGGGTTGGCGATAACCAGAGAGAGACGGCGAGAGAGCTGAGAAGCTCAGAGCCGTGGCTGTGTGTGTGTGTTAGTGTGTGTGTGTGTTAGTGTGTGTGTGTGTGTGTGTGTGAGTGTGGCTATTGAGATAAAATCGCTGAAAAGCGAAAGTGAGTGAAAATAAAACAGATCTCTGTGTTGTCACAAGCCCGTCTCCCGTCTTCTCATTTCCCACAAACCATGTTACAGCTACACTGTATTGCAATTAACTATCAACGCAATAAATGTGATCTGCTTCATCAGTCCACATTGTCCACATTGTCTCTTGGCTTAAAGACAAGTTCTTTTTTAAAGACGGTTGTCTAGACACGACTGAGGAACCCACTGCCCACAGGACTCTACATGAGCAAAATAAGGCAACCTCAGAGACATGAACAGCATCATTATTATATTAACCTGAACAAGCCATTCGGTCCGAATCCTGATTATTTCCACTTTAGATTAACCCTAGAGGTGGCACGATACCATTTTTTGACATCTGATATCAGTATTGAGATCTGATCTGATATCAACATAAAAGTGTATTTTTTGTTTACTGAAGCACTTCACAGTTATCTCTTTCACACAAAATCACTAATATTTAATCCATATAATTAAGTATAAAGTATAAATTTAATACAATCCTGAAAAAAACATCACGTCTCTTTAGACATTATCTAAATATTTCCACTTCCAAAAATTCATTTATTTTCCAAATCCAATTCCGATTGTTACAGGATATCCGATCCGCTGATGGGTACTGGGTATCGGATCATTGCCATCTTTAATTAACACATCTGTTGAACTTGTGATGCTAATCTATCTGACATTATCTAAACTATTCCGATCAAATCCAGTCTAATTTAGCTTAAAGTGAAATAGTTTATACTACTATATAATACTAATCTACACTAGTCCAATCTAAATCTAAAATCAATAAGACAGGCAAACAAACACACAGACAGAGGGACACAGTCAGACACACAGACAGAGGGACAGACAGTCAGACAGACACAGACCGAGAGACAGACAGTCAGACAGATACAGACAGAGAGACAGACAGTCAGACAGACACAGACCGAGAGACAGACAGTCAGACAGATACAGACCGAGAGACAGACAGTCAGACAGACACAGACCGAGAGACAGACAGTCAGACAGACACAGACCGAGAGACAGACAGTCAGAAAGATACAGACAGAGAGACAGACAGTCAGACACACACAGACAGAAAGAGACACAGTCAGACAGACACAGACAGACAGACAGACAGACACAGATAGAGAGACAGACAGTCAGACACACACAGACAGAGAGACAGACAGACAGTCAGACAGACACAAACAGAGAGACAGACAGTCAGACACACACAGACGAAGAGACAGACAGTCAGATAGACACAGATAGAGAGACAGACAGTAAGACACACATAGACAGAGAGACAGACAGTCAGACACACACAGACAGAGAGACAGCCAGTCAGACAGACACAGATAGAGAGACAGACAGTCAGACACACACAGACAGAGTGACAGACAGTCAGATAGACACAGTTAGAGAGACAGACAGTCAGACACACAAAGATAGAGAGAGAGACAGTCATATAGACACAGATAGAGAGACAGACAGTCAGACAGACAAAGATAGAGAGAGAGACAGTCAGACAGACAAAGATAGAGAGACAGACAGTCAGACACACAGACAGAGAGACAGACAGTCAGACAGACACAGACAGAGAGACAGACAGTCAGACACACACAGGTAGATAGACAGACAGAGAGACAGACAGCTGTTGTATGATGGATGAGAGCTAGCTGGGGAATGGGAATTGGCAGGTGACCAAATTGGGAAGAAAATGGGGGGGGGGATACGCCCAAAAACCAGAACACAAAGCCATATTGCTTCCTTTTTCTGAATGACTCACCACCCTGTTATTGCCTCAGGAAGGTCATTCCCATTCACAATTTTGCTAACACTGTATTTCCACACACAACACACACACACACACACACACAACAGCACGGTACACTTACATCACCGTGTTTCACTGCCAGTGTTCGCATGATGACTTCCTCGTTCGTGGGTGACTCCTCAACCTAACAGAAGAAACAACAACACGCAGAGGAATTTCAGCGCGAGCACTCACCGTCACTGTCACAGTCACTGTGCTGTGGGTCAATGAAGGACTTTTCACTTTCTTCATTTGTAACAAAACAAGGAAATAACTCAACCTCATACTGTTTGCACAATACTACCACAGTTTATCCCAGTAACATTAGTGCTGATTACAATGATCTAGAAAGAGGTGCTTACAGTCCAGACAGTGAAGGGACCAAATGTGGATGCATCATGTGGAGGAGACCAGTAGACCTCACATTTTTTCTGCACAGAAGAGAACAGAGTGCAGCGAAATGACACATCTAATAAACAGTCTTGCTTTAGGTTAAAGCGGTCATTACATTAGCCGGAAGACAAAAGCACGGCGAGACAGAAGAGCTTTACCTTCCCCAGCTCGATCTCCTTACACGCCATGATTATCACCTACAGCACAGAGACAACATTAACTCGTCACACAAACATTCCAACTCTCATACACAATATCGTAGTGTGACAGCACTGTTTCTACACACAGGGAGACAGACAGACACACAGACAGGTGGATAGACAGGCAAACAGTCAGACAGAGCCGAGATACAGACAGAGAGGCTGACAGGAACAGACAGACAGCCACAGGCAAACAGAGGGACAGAAACAAAGAAGACACAGACAGACAAGCAGACAGACAGATGGACAGAAACAGACAGATAGTCAGAGTCAGATACATACATACAGACTAATATGCAGAGATAGGTGCTGGTAGACAGACAGACAGACAGGCAGACTGACTCAATAATAGTAAACAGACAGACGGATAGACAGACACAATCAGACAGACTGTCAAAAATCAGATAGACAAAAACATCCAGAGAGACACAGACAGAGAAACAGTCAGAGACATAAATAAATAGATGGACTGAGAGATAAATAGACAGACAGATAGACAGATCAATAGAGTGACAGACAGACAAATGGCTAGACGAATAGTCAGACAAATAAAACAGACAGATAGACATATAGGTATGCTTGCAGACAGACAAAAACTTACAGTAGACAGACAGGCAGACAGAAAGACACAAACTGAACGTTGTGCAGAGACAAACAGACAGGCAGACAGAGAGAGTGATAGATAGATAGAAAGAGAAACAGTAGATAGACAGATAGCTGGATAGAGAGAGAAACAGAAACATAGATAGACGGATCTACTTTACACTCATTTACCTTGATGTCATATTCCCAAATCATGCGCCAGAAATCCACTACTGTGTTACTCAGAGGGCCCTGCGTGGCGATGTACGCCCTGCTCCCTGTCGCCCCCTGGTGGACAAACACAATCCCGTTACCAGCGTAAACTACATATCTTCTTGTGTCTTCACATCATATTGTTCTTCTTCATAATAATAATAATAATAATAATAATATAGAGAATATGTCCGGTGATCTTGTTGTGTGTGTATTAATCTCCTCATCTCTAGCAGTACCTTGATGAAATTTGCATTGATGTAATCACAATTACATTCGGGTGTCGGAGTCAGAACGACGCGGGTTTGGTCATCTGCGGCAGAAGAAAGACGTTTAGTTTATGTACACTTTAACACTTCAGCAAAACACGGGGCGATTGAATGGTTCCCATTGCATGTTATTTGTAATCATGGCTTGATGAATCGGGGACGAGATGTTAAATAAGACGCTCAGAGCGTGGTGCTACTCACACGGCAGAATGTCCTTGTAGCGATTTTTCTTCGCGTTTTCTTTCAGTTCTCCAGCTTCGCTCGTCAAACCGTGCTTCTGCTTCAGCGAGCCGTTCTGATGCTTAATCACCTGCATGAGCACCAAAACCCAACACACGTTAATAAGTATGTGGTTCCAGCAATATAACGGAATGACGTCGAGTTTCAGTTCACAGAGCACACTTTGATTATTCACCTTAACGCCGATGATCCATGTAAGCGCGCATTCTTTTTATAATATTATAGGATTATAATATGTTTGCACAGTGTTTACTTGGAGAAAAAAAAACCACGTACCAATTAAAACATGTTTCATAGACACGGCCATTTTCATTGCCAATAAAGGATGCATTGTGCTACAAAATAGCAGCCCAACATTTATGCGTCATAAACCAACACTGATTCACTGAAGTTCCTGAAGTCGCACAATACATCGTTTCATGGAAAATGACCGAGACTACTTTTTTCCAAGAATATTTTTATTCTCTAAACGTTTCATGACGAAATTAGGATCATAAGCGTGCGGTGATGAGTCAAGCAAGGAAAAAGCAGAGACAGAAAAAACAGGTCCCTTAGTTTAGAAATAAATAGAAAGCAGGAAAAAGTTGAGCATGGATCGGAAAACTTTATGAAAATTGACAGCCTGAGCAGCACAAGTCAGGAGCGTCTTCCCTTATTTTCCTGTATGACTCAATACGTTGCCATTTTTACCACCGGCTTCAAATCTATTGACATGTGAAATCTTCTGCTGCCACCTAAACCTACGATTCCCCGAGATATGATACGCTCCGGATCAAAAGTAGGGCAGATAAATGAAAAATACCACGAAATGGCTTTGCTTTATTAACTCGGATACATTTTTTCATTTACTCATAAATATTTTAAGGTTATTACAAACTTTTGTATTGAAAATGACAAACTTTTGACTTTCGTCTGCGCTAGATTTTTGCTGCATTCGTCTAGAGGTCGTGACTCGAGATCCTCCGACTAGGAAAAAACACCTCCTCGCGTCGGAATTCGTACTCAGGACGGCCTCCGAGTTCAGCGAGTGACACCAAATCTCACGGCGTCGACGGTAAACCAAGCAGTACCTCTTTCTTTTAAATCATTCTTCGCTGCACATACAAGCATTTGCTTCAGATCAATCAGCATACAGACGTATTCGCTTGTTACAGTTGTTGCCTTGGCAACGCGTGTCCATGAAAGTGTGTGTTTCCCCGCCACTCTGTAGCTTGAACGCAGGTTGGAAATGATGTAATTCCGGGTTCTGATTTCCCACTTCTGAGCTAAACTGACTGCAGGACATAACCGCTCCAAGGGGACACCAGCTAGGGCTCTGAACCTCTCGAACATGGGTACTGCTTCACATTTCCACAACTAGAGCATTAATACTTTTGCTAGCAGTACACCAAATGATCAGTCTGTATTCTGATCCGATGAATGGATCTGGAGAGCAGAAAAAAGTAAAGCCAGATTCCCAAAACTTGTGGAGTTTTCAGCATGTTCAAAAAATAATAATCATGATTATAAAGTTCCTAAACTTTTCACACACTGGGGACATTTCTTCCAAAAGTCTGATCGCATTTTCACATCAACGTTTACTACATTTTTCTTCCTGTCACTAGCCATGTTTCAGGTCACCTGCTTAATGTGCAATCTGAAAGCGCAAACAGGAAAAAAAAAAAAAAAAAAAAAAAAAAAAAAAAAGGGTAATGAAATTTTTTTTGTTTTTTTCAAAGAAAGAGTTTCACGTTCGCGTGAGGTGGTTTTTGACAATCCGATAAAGCAACATTTTGCATTATTAAAATGAAAACATTTTTCGCATTCAACGCACAGTACACGACCTGAAAAGAAACGGAAACGCTAACTTTCGGAGAAAAGTGCGCCCCGTAATTAAAGAAGTCCTGGCGAGAACTAGCTTTAATCAGATAACGCCAGTCAGCGGAAAAAAAAGTTTAAAAAAAATCCGTGTCTATTTTGCGGAAACCCGGCAAGGCCTTAACCGTAAGGTGCTTTCGGACCAGAGGAACTTTTTCCTAGTTCTTAGAACCGTTAGAGGAAGTGCCCCCTTTTTGTGTGCTCTCGCTGCAGGAACTGAGAACGATTCTATTTCTTAGAACGCTGTTTTCAGGGATTTTTTTTTTTTTTGCTCTTATTCAGGGTAGGGACTCTTCCAAAACAAGAGGAACTGTGAGTGATGTTTGTGTACGGCATAAGAGTAGCGAGATTCTGCCTGGTTTTGTCTTATTATTAGTCAGCGTGCGTTACTTACAGTACCAGGATACAACAGATAGAAAGTTCGAAAAATACGCTTGCTGAAGAAGCTGAAACCTGAGCTGGAGTGGCTGGCAAGGTGAAGTGAAATAAAGAAAGAAAAGGCTCCATTTGAACAATTTAATTCAATTTTATTTGTATAGCGCTTTTAACAACAGACATTGTCACAAAGCAGCTGCACAGAAGTATATAGATTCTGCATATAAACTTATGACTCTATACATTTATACATTTATATATATATATATATTCCTAATATACAGTAATGTGTGCACATCTTCACATCTTTGTATTGAGCAGCTGAATCTAGGGCTGGGCGATATGACCTATAAATTATATCCTGATATTTTCTGACATTTTCACAATAATGATGTTTATCATGATGTATATTATGCTATGAAAATAATGCTCAGAGACAAACGAACATGCACCACATGCAGACTGAAGCCAGGGGGCGGTCATGAGCTATCGTGTGCACGGTAAAGTTTGTACTATAACAGGCCTAATATTTATTAAGCTAATCCTACAAATCATGCCACATTATACATATTCTTCATTGATGTGTCCAGACTTTATTGAGCCTATACGTCAGTCCAGCGTTCCTACAGGCGGTGTGAAAGCGAACAGAAAAAAGGCGTGTGTCGTTCTCAGGGGGTAATTCCTCTCAACAATCCCCAGAACTGTTTGGCTCGAAAGCACCTACAGTCTCTGTATTTCATTTTTGAAGCCATTTTATGTGTCATTATTTCTTTCTTGACACACAGGATCAACTTCTCACGTCGTTTTATTTCACTCAGCTTCAGCGTGAGTAACCATTTGCCAACCCCGCCCACGCGGAGTTCCTGATAACGCCACCGCAAGGCACTACATCTAAACCCAGACTGTTTTTATTCGTGGTTTCGTGATAGTGGAATCATTTGCAGATCTTTTTGCTCAGCAGATTTCCTCACAACCTTTAAGAAACGCCTACACCGACGCTAAAAAAACCTCAGGGCTTTTCCTCTGAATGCAAATGTGTGTTTATGTCTAATTCAATGTGCTCTCTTTTAAAATAGACGTAAACAACTGTGTCAAGATACGCCCACAATGGCTCTAACTACGAATAACCAAAATAGGCATGAACACTGAGATACATTGTAACTATTATTATTGTATCACTTGCAGGTAGAGTGTATCACTGGTATTACCACCCCTGAGTGCTAGCACTCATTCCAGTCCTCATTGTTATTCCTATAACTGAACTTGCGTCTGGTTATGGTTTGAATTCTGCCTCACTTGAACTCCAAATGTCTGCTGAATGAATTAACGTAGTCACGATAATACACATACGGTCGTGAATAGTTTCTCTTGAGATCTTGACGTGCCACAGTATTGTTATCAGGGTGGGCTTTGTGTTCTGAATCTGACCACAAGATGGTGCCTTGTCCTTATACATGCAGCAATGTAAATCATTTTTATTAGAGATTGTAGGAATTCAATTGGACTCAGATTGTCAAACACATCACAGAAAAACATATCAATGTTAAATGGTAGAGCGAGCATCACCCTGATCTCTCTCTCTCTCTCTCTCTCTCTCGCCTAATATTCTTAGCTCCTAACATATTTGTACTAGCATGAGGATGTGGTTTGTTTGTTTTTGTTTTCAAGGGGACTTCCGTATATTGGTCTGGATAAGATATAAAAATAAGGGTGTGAAAGATATAAGAATAAAGGTATGAAAAGAAATAAAAGACAGATTCCCAAAGCCCATGGAGTCCTCAGCATGTTTAAAACTGATGCACTAATGTTCCTTTACACTTTTCACACACTTGGGAGATTTCTGGAAGCATTTCACATCAACTGTTACTACATTTTCCTTCCCATCTCTAGCCGAGTTTCCATTAGCCTGCTTCATTCCCAAAAAAGCGAGTATTAGAAACTCAAAAAAAAGCACACATGAGGTGGTTTTTCAGATAAAGCAATATTTCTCCAAATATCTGCAACATGCTGTAAATTCAGCATGTAACAATTCACCCAATTCCCGTTTCGATTCGATTCACAATATTGGGTTTACGATATGATTTTGCTATTTTAGAAAAAAAAGGGGAGAAAATTTTACTACCAAAGACCGCTACCAAATACTACCAAAGTTAAATGAAAGAAACATACTTTTGTTTCATTTCTTAATAGCCAACAACAATTATTTCCAAACATTTGTAAAGGTTATTAAATGGTAAAATATAATAGCCTATTAACTAAAATATTCCATTTTCTTAAATAATATGAACATTTGTGAAGGCTGTAGTCAACGTAAACATAAAAGAATGACCTCCCTTTGCTTCTCTTTTCTAAAGCTTTCAGGGGCCTGTAAAAAGACAGCTCCTGTTTCTTGTTGAATCTGTTTGTAAAGTCAATCGCACAAAAGCTCTTTCCCATTTTAGATCTGCTTTACGCTTGTTACTTCTGAACGGCATGAGTATTCCCTCTAGTGTATGTTACTGCGCCCTCTGCTGTCTAAGAAACGCAATCACGTCTAGGTAAAACCAAGCTTAATTGCGGTTCATTTTTTATTTCCATTGATTCGAATTGTCACAAATATGTACAGTAATTTATCGATGCACGATATATCGTTACATGCCTACTGTATATTAGAAACTTCAGAAGAAAGAAAAGGAAAAAAAGAGGCAAGTGATGTTCCACAAAATTAAAAATCATTCTAAACAGATCAATAGGCGTTTATAGGTATGGCATGTTGTTTATTAGTAAATTAAAAAGTTGTAATCATACACAAATTGCGTGGTATAGAGGAACAAAATACAATTAACATCACACGCCAAAACATTTTATCCCTCTTACACCACAGCATGTTTTATTCCTTCTATGTCAATGTCATATCAGTCTTAAAAATCTGAAGACAAAATTACCAGCATCACAGACTATTAACTATATTACTTAACACACCATTACAATAAAGGTATTTTAATTATATTCACTTTAGAGTATCATGTCTCATGTTGATGTCTATCATGTAGAGTATCATGTCTTAAGTGTGTGCTTAACTGTAATGCTACGCTGTTTCGTCTATGAACTGTCCATACAAAATCCATACGAAAACAAGTAGAACTCGAGGTCAAAGCTGTCGATGGAAATACTTCGGACACCAAGTCTTGGTACTCATACGTCTGCCTGAAATACCATTAAAATACACTTCAAACAGCAAAGAAGGTATTACAGGTATATAAACTTTTTCAGACGTTTGTCTTGCTGTGACCTTGAAGCCGTTCACGATCTGATCTGATGATAACACTGATAATTCCATCTCAATCCTACAAACATTCACTTGTTCTTGACATATTGTGCTAACGATAATCACACGGATGGACAGAAGGACAACGCGAAAAGGGTATTGTCTCCACCACCTACAGTCGTGTCAGCGGCCTAACGAGTCATTCTGTAATACTTCACTCTCAGTGTACAGCATTCCAAAATCTTGGAAGATAATAGTGTCTTAATATGGGAAATCACATTAATTGCTGCATTAATATAAGAAATAAAGCATGTCAGGGAGTGCTGTTATGTTTCTCTAATACCACAGCAATGCTAACAAAACCGCATGTTTTATCTGTAGTTTTGTAGGTCTATAATTAAGCTTAATGATAAGCCTCTGTCTGTGGACATTGATAAGACTGAAAGCTTACATTTGGTACACTTAGTTACTGCTTAACTCGTACAAACTACTGAAACTGGAGACTACTTCCGTCAACATTTCTCACCGAAAACATCACCATGCTTTTTAAAACCATGCGTCCCTGAATAAGACGTTACTATAGAAATGATCATATATTTAAACATGTGAAGTAATATAAACCTGTGATTGACTTTGCAGTAGGAACTACGGTCAGTACTGCTGTTATAGATCATTAATCAACACCTTCTGACCACGGTCTGGTATTATTGCTATACAAACTGCATACGGGTGTTCTGTTCACTGAAGAAAGCTTTTTTTAATTTTATAATGTAGTTCTGGACCTACAGTGGTGCTTGAAAGTTTGTGAACTCTACAAAAGTATGTGAACCTCTAGGATTAGCAGTTAATTTGAAGGTGTTTTCAATCAGTGGGATGACATTCAGGTGTTGACTGAGCGTCCTTCTTCTTCCATCTTCACATCACATGGCACGAGATTTCTGAGGACCTCAGCAAACGCGTTGTTGGTGCTGGAAAAGGTTACAGAACCATTTCTAAAGTGTTTCGACTCGACCAATACATAGTCAGGAAATTCAAGATCGTTTGAACCCTTCAGGAGCGCGCGACCAACAAAGAGCAAAGGTGTGTAATAATCTGCGACGTCTCAAAGGAACTTCGAAGCAACTGAAGGCCTCTCTCTCATTGGCTAACTCATATGTTTATGAGTCCACCATCAAGAGAACGCTGAACAACCATGGTGTGCATGGCAGGGTTACAAGGAGAAAGCCACTGCGCTCCAAAAAGAACACTGCTGCCCATCTACAGTTTGCTAAAGAAGCCAGAAGGCCACTGGAAAAAATGTTTTGTGGTACAAAATAGTACTTTTGGGTTCAATTCTATGTAGTACTAAATCATTTTCCTCAATAAATAAATGATAAAGTATAATATGTTTTTCTCAATTCGTTTAATTAGAGTCTCTTTATCTACTTTTAGGACTCGTGTGAAAATCTGTTGAGGTTTTAGCTTGTATTCATACAGAAATACAGAAAATTCGAAAGGGTTCGCGAACTTTCAAGCCCCACTGGACAATGCTGAGAAACTTGACTCTGACAATACCTGCTGGATGCATGAAAGCAAAGCGGCAGTCTTTCCGTCCCCGCTGTCGTCAGCGTGACTGTTTCTGTCATTATAGTGACAGAAAAGGTGTCTGTGCGGTTCTTGCTCTCACGGGTGGCTTACGTTTTTTTACACTCGTGCATCACAAATGCATCTTGGTGGGAGATTGTAAGGACAAAAATACCTGTTGTTCTGTTAGTGACATGCACACAGCCCTCACCGATGAGACACTGATATTTTAAGAAGCTCATTTTCTAGGTTACTTGCCAATAGCAGGCAAAAACCACAGGTTTTCTAAAACTAACACTTTAGCTTGTTAGTAGCTGTGAAAAATTGACAGTCGTGACGTGCAACGCAGCGCAGTTCGGTTTCCTTTACACTTCTTGCAGAAGTCACGGCCAACAAACACTCAGAGGACGTGACAACCACACTAAATGCTCTTTTTGGCTATAAATGCTCTAGCATGCAGGACTCTACATATTAAGTCTCAGAATAAACCCATGGTACCTTCCAGATGCTAGAATTCATGTTTTACAAGAACGCCAGAAGACGTCTTTATACTTGCTACTTTTGGTCTAGGCTTAGTGGCCAAGGCGTTCCCGTAATGCACTGCGCGTGCCGCATTTAATGCACCAAGCCGGTTTACATTGCATATAAATGACAACATTTACGAGGCGTCCGAGCGGTGCGACAAAAAAGCATTCGTCCTATTGTCCAAAGATCGTGATCATAAAAATCCATCCGAGAAAGGAAAATTCTTCATGCTGGCTGTGTCGGACGGGCTTACTCTATCTCCCCAGAGATACTAGCCGACAGTAAACATCTGTGAGCGCGTGTATGCGGAAGAGGGTGGATAGCTCTACGTGTTACGCTGCACTGTAATGCAGCATGAGCAACTGGTCGAAAAATATGATGAATAAAATATCTACTAGCTAGAATCAACCTAGCTAATATCCTAGCTCATTGAAACAAGGTTGCTAGCTAATATTAGCAACAGAGTCATAGCTAGCGTTAAGTCTCTAACCAACAAAGTAAATATCACAAATAAATGTTACATAGGCTAATAAGGTCTGTCCGGAGAACTGGGAACTTAATACCAGGAACTCTTGCCTTTGTAACATGAGCTAGCTTGTAAAGAGTTAGCAAGCTCAGTATGTTTAAACCTTTTCCCTAGCTAACAAGCTTTCTTAGACATAGCGGCGCTAATAACCAGCGCTAAGTTACCTTGAGCCTCGAGCTTCAATACGTAAGAAAAAAGTTAGAAACAAAGCGTAGTCAACCTGAACATGACACAATCGCCCGCTTGTAGCGATAACGAGCATGTCTGTAGGAACTTCGGCGTGGTACCCGTGACTCCGCTTCGCGTCAGGCTGCCTTTCATAATATTGTCATTGATTGTTTTCCTATAACAGCGTGCCCTGAAGTGTGTTATGCCTTATTTGAGTCAAGTGTCATGAACAGCGTGTCCCCTGCAAATACTGAAATGAAACCTACGTCACTGGAGAGAATCAGATCAATTTTTCCGCAGTGCACCTTGCTGTTGTTTCCGGTCGTCTGTCACTTGGTTGATTTGGATTCATTTGTTGGGTTTTTTTTTTAGAAAAAAAAAAAGAAAAAAAAAACATGGCTGACTTTCATGCTTACAAAAGAAATGATAGTGTAATATTCTATATAAAGAGTGATGTACAGATAAGGGATCAGATTGTAAGCGTGTTTTTACTTCTGTGTGCATCATTTTGAAAGCCACAGTGTCTTTCTTACTTCCTTGCATTAAAAGGAGAACAGATAGTATTATAGTGCACCGTCCTGCTTTCACTCCGAGCCCGGACTGGCCATGCCTTGCCTCCGAAAACGCTCTCATTAAATGTGTGCATCAAATAAAAGTCACCTACGTGGCAGAAACAAGGTCAGAGATGCAGTTTAGAAACCCTGTGAGTCGTACGTTTGTCACAAATCTGCAGCAGACAACGCACTAAACCTCTAAACCACAAAAGGAAAAGATGTGCGCTGTCTCCATGAACGCTCTGTGAGGAAATGTGCATGACATAAGTACTTTTCTGTTCTTCTGTGTCACCACAGTGCTATATGCAAGCGCATAAAGATGCATTTTGTCAGATTTCTATTGCAACATGCACGCAGCCATGCTGCATTGTATGCAGTCATTTTTCTCAGCGAGTTCCTTTACATCGGAATCGGACTGCAGGAAAAACCTCATGCTTATCAATCCGACTTTTATTAAACCACTGCGTATTTTAAACGTCTTCATTTACAGTACTATCTACTATACTACTCTTTAAATATTGCCTCTTTAGCAGCTTTCATCCGGTTTCTGAAGTTCAGAAATGACCTTTATGTTAATATTAGCATAATCATAACAACCTTCGCTTAATATCAAATATTAATATTCGAATCAAGCAGGTTTATACAAGTCATGGCTGTTTCAATAAACACATTTAGCGTGCATTTTGTTATTTAGTGTGTTTCACTATGCCATGAAAACCTTCCATTTCTTCTGGAAACATGCAATATACAGTAGTTAGTATAAAATGCTTCGATTAATTAACAAAAGACAATCCAAACCATTTTCATTTCTCTTCTCTTGAATCGTAATCAGAACTTATTGATTTTGAGGTATTGGGTTATAATACAATAACCTTTTGAATATTCATGGAAGGAGGTTTGAGTTTGTAACACTAAAGGTGTGTTCACACCAGCGAAGTGACGGGGAAACGTTTACATTCTGTGCACACGTAGTAGCGACGTGAGATTTTCGCAAAATCGTCAAACGATTCCTCGGAAGAGTTGTAGCACTTTATTTCTCCAGTTCGTTTCTTCCGACCTGCAGTTAGCGCTTAAGTACAGCTTGACTCAAGAACATTTTGTAACTATGGTTTCAACTCATCCTGTTATATACTGTATAACTTCTAATTTAACACACACTACCAGTCAAAAGTTTGGACACCCCTACTCTTCTTCATAGGTTTTTCGTTAATTTTTTTTTGCTTTCTACGTTGTAAAACATTACTGAATACATCAAAACTATGAAGCGACACGTACGGCATATACTGAATTATGTGGTAAACAAAAAACAAAACATGTTTCATATTTTAGATTCTTCAAAGTAGCCACCATTTACCGTGATGGTACAATCGGCATTATC
>JAQQZX010000040.1:4177522-4189649 GCA_030068355.1 Notoglanidium maculatum
CGCCCGAAGATGCTGGGATTGGCTCCAGCTTCCCCGCGACCCAGACGGATAAAGCGGTATAGATAATGGATGGATGGTGGACTGTGATTTACTCCACTGTAACAAATTAAAGAACCCCCGGCTATGCTTCCCACACGGACCCCTGGGTGCTCTAAGATCCCCCTTTGAGAACCATGGCTCTAATATACACAGTATGCCTGAGTACAAGTTTATAAAATATTCTCTTCCTTTTTAAATTTTAGACTTAATTTCTGGTCTTTCTCAGTGTATACGTGTGTAAACCCCCTTTTCCTGCAGAAACACATCAGCAATCTATGAGATACCGTTGGCTACCGCTCACGTCAAGCCATAAGTTACACCATTTGTGTAACCCAGTGTAAGTTTAGCTGAAAAAGCTCTCTGTAATAATAGATAAATGCCAATCTGTTTGCTAAATAAAGTTCTTGATAGATTGTTCAGTCGGATCATCACCTAGAAGGATCAGGTTGCTAGGCTACTCGACTCATTTTGCGACCAAGTTGTGCACACATCTAGCATTTGTTTATATGTTTGTTTGCTTATTTATTGCTTTTTACTATTATGATTGAGGAAAAAGTTGTGTTCAGTATTGCTGCTCATATTGTTGTTCACTTCAGCTTGAATTCCCTTTTTTGGCTTGGCATCATTTTCTGAAGAAAACAAAGTTCACCGAGCAATCGTCAGTACGAGCCGCTGCTCTGTGTTGAGGAAATGTAACAATAAATAGAGAACGTCTACGATGTGTTGTTTTTTTAACAAGTAAAAGATCGTAACATTGGCAAATTGCTAGTTGTAGCTAGCAAACCATCATGAACGTGGACCAAAGTGTCTAAAATTTCTTATTATGACATTACTATCAATCAAATATAAGATTATTCTGCCTGTTTCTAAAAGCTTTTACTCATTTCAGCTTCTGTCTAGAAGTAAATGCTTAATGTTAGAAAAATGATCTGGCACAAGCACGGGAGTAGTAAACAATAGGTTTAATCCTGTTATATTTGAGGTCTTGTGCTGTCATAATAGGAAATACGAGATACATTTGCCAACATTCAAGATATTTTCACTTGCTAAGAATTTTTGCACACTTCAGGGTGTGCTGTTATAGGAATTTGACTATTTGATTGTTATTTGTTAATAGCTTCCCTACAACAGCATGCCCTGAAGCGTTTTATTCCTTACGTTATTTATTCAGCCTTTCAGCAACTTTAACTCCGCATTAAATCCACTCGTCACATTAGTAGCATTTCATTTACGGCTGCTGTGCAAAGAACAAAGTGTTCAGTTGCGTTCTATGCAAAAAAGCAAGCAAATGAGGCCAGGCGGTGCAATCAGACCAACGCTGTGTGGGGTTACTGATGAGCAGCAGGCAACGCACCAGAGCCTGAGGTGAAGAGCAAAAAGCCTCAGTGTCTCAATGACACTAACATGAGCTACTTAAAGTTCACTTATGCTAAAAAAATAAAGCACCTCCTGAACATGCATATGTTGACCGTGCAACAGTATGCTGCTGAGCATATTTATTTCTAGCCAGCTGACTTATAGCAAGCTGCAAAATGCATTGTGAGGGTTCGTGTGTTGTTCCAAGCTGCTCAAAACCTCACAGCGCGTTGCACACATGCTATATGCGGCCCTGCTAATGCGGGGTTGTGCATTCACACTGTATGTGTGTTGGCCTAGTACAACTAATTGCGTACTAAGATTTTACAACAACTCAGACTTTCCCACTTTTTTTTAAAGTCATGTAAACCAAAGTGACATTTCGAAACCTTCAGTCATCAGCCATAGCATTAAAACCACCTGCCTAATATTGTGTAGGTCCCCATTGTACCACCAAAACAGCTCTGACTTGTCGAGGCATGGGACTCCACATGACCTCTGTAGGTGTGCTGTGATATCTGGCACCAAGACGTCAGCAGCACATCCTTTAAATCCTGTAAGATGCGAGATGGGACTCCATGGATCAAACATGTTTGTCCAGGACATCCAACAAATGCTTGATTGGATTGAGATGTGGGGAATTTGGAGGCCAAGTCAACACCCTTAACTCTTTTGTCATGTTCCTCAAATCATTCCTGAACCATTTCTGCAGCGTGGCAGGACTGCTGATTGAGGCCACTGCCGTTATGGAACATGAAGGGGTGTATTTGGTCTGCAACAATGTGATATGTGTCAAAGTAACATCCACATGAATGCCAGCAGAACATTGCCCAGAGCAGCACACTGCCTTCTTTCCGTACTGCATCCTGGTGCCATCTTGCATTGCATCATTGAGCTTTGGATGCTCAATTCGGACCCTGTCACCAGTTCACCATTTGTCCGTCCTTGGTGTCCGTACATTTGGTAGTGCATGTGGTGGGAACACTGCCGTTTTGGAGATGCTCTGACTCAGGCAAAGTCAACTTTACTGTCAATTCTGCCATATGTACAATCTTGCCCATTTTTCCTGCTTCCAACACATCAACTTTGACTGTTGACTGTTCATGTGCTACCATAATATATCCCACTGTAATGAGATAATCAGTGTTATTCATGGGGTTTAATATTATGGCTGATTGGTGTATATGTCAAAATAGAATTGCTGGTACGTTGTGCCACCTACAGTTACAGGGATTTAAGAGTGCACTTAATAACTGCATGAAGTGACCGCTGTAGTTTCTCTTCCTGTTCGCGTTTATTAGAGACATTTCGGTAAACCGTTTAGTCAGGGATTCAGTGAAGCCTCAGCATCTGAAGTCACTCAAACGCCCCTCTGTTGACGGACCAATAGTGTCCGTATCCCAAATGCCTTCCCATGAGGCACATAGTGCACTACGTAAGGTGTTCAAGTCATGGACTTAGTGTACCTACGTAGTGCACACATATAGGAAGTATGGCGTGATTTGGGATTGCACCGGTGAAGCAGTTTCCTAGCGCTTGGACGAAGATGGCGCAAGCACTATCAGAAGAGGAGTTTCACCGTATGCAGGTAGCTTTTAATTCGGCAGCTTTGTCGATTTATTATTTTTTATCACGTCCCATTCGCGGATGAAGTAAAACCATCGCTGTGTTTAAATAAAAATAAAGGCCAGAATGAATGCAATCTGGTAGGTACATTCTGCTGACTGCCGCTGTGGTGATTGAGGGAGGCGTCATCCTGCTAGCTAGCTAGCTAGCGTTAGCTTTTCAGCTAACAACTTAGCCTGCTAACCAGCTAACTGTGGCTTTTTGTGCAGTGTGTCAGGCTTCGTATTATTTCTTGACTTTGCCTAACTTAACGATTAACAGCTGTTGTCCTTGGTGTTAGGGTCGTTATGTTATCTAGCGAGGTTGCTAATTATCAGTTAGCATACTTTTTAGCTAGCCAGTTTCCTTAGCAGTGCATTTATACAGCTGTTTACTGTTGTTTCCAAACCCGAAAGAGCTTTAAATCCCTCCAGGAGGACCTCGGGCAGTTTTATTAGTGTTTCTGTGAGTAAACGTAGTAGCACGACACTGCTAAACAGTTGTCAAATATTTATTTTTGTTCCTAGCGGCAGGTTTTGTTGACACATCAGTGAGGAACCTGAGGTGAAATGTAGCTAGCTAACTGAGTATCCAGTTTCCTTCATGGCTAATCATTTGCAAGATTAATCACTGAATCGTTTCCATTACGTTAACAGATGTGATTCGTTAAACCAGGCGGGTTTGTCAAACAGAGTTTTAAACACCATACCAGTAGTTATGCTTCAAACCACTACTTATTCATCCTTCTGTGTAATAATGATGTATCGTTTGCGTACGAGTCGACTCTTTGAAACCTTAGCTTATGTAAGGTGTATGCGAGTCGACTCTTTTAGCCGGCTCTTTGAGATGAACCGTGAGAATCGACTCGCATGTATGAGTTGAGTGCGAGTCGGCTCTTTTAGATGAACCTTGAGAATCGACTCGCATGTATGAGTTGATTGCGAGTCGGCTCTTTTCGATAAACCTTGAAGAATCGACTCGCATGTATGATATGAATGCGAGTCGGCTCTTTTCGATGAACCTTGAGATTCGACTCGCATATATCATGTATGTTCGAGTCGACTCTTTGAGCCGGTTTTTATAAGTGAACCTTGAGAGTCGAGTCGCGTATACAAGTTGTATGCGAGTCGACTCTTTTGCGCGAATCTGGTGAGTCGAGTCGTATACATGAGCCGTATGTTTTTTTTTTTTTTTTTTTCGTATTTCTTTTTCTTTTGCAGATGTTTTCAACATCTGCGGTCATCTTTAGTGTGAATGGTGGAGACGTGTACTACTTGACTCTTAGTTGTGTGTATGAGGAGACATCATGAACGTGAAAAGAGCAGGAACTCCAGTGATTCTTGGGACATTTTTAAACAATTTGATCACCGTTTCTCAGTTCCAGCCCTCCTCTGCGTCTCGCTATTCCCTATACGCTGCTAAGTGTATTATGTTTGTTCGGAACCCTTTAGAGCTCGGACATTCAACTAACCTTCGTGACGGTCCTGTAATTAAAATTCCTGACTCACTAGGGTCTGGATAAGTGAATAACATGATTTATTGGTGCCATTTAAAGGCGCTAACATTAACGGCTATAAACAAGACTATTCGAAACCGCTTTGTTTTCTTTCGTAGCTTGCACTTCATGTTACCACTTTTAACTAGAGCCACGGTCCTTGAACAGACGAGGCTGATGAATAAACGCGTAAGTCTCTGTCCTGTTTTAATCGTAGATTTTCTTTTTAAAAACAAGCAGTGGCCTTCATGTCTTTAACCTTGTAGCTCATCTCTGGTCTGATGAGCTTCCTTCCGCACATGATTGTATACACCACAACCCCGGATATACGAGTTGGTTCATTACTGATCTGCTGAACGACGAGTTTTTTTCCACGTGTGCATCTGCGGTGCTTCAGTGTTTTCCACATGCTCTGTTGAATCCGCCAAAATGCTGAAAAGCCGCATCTGGACCACAGCTGTCTTGGTCGATGATCCCTGAACTTAGGGAGTGCTTTAGGTTTAGGGAAAACTCTAAGGTAACACTTTAACCCCCCGAGCATGGAGTACGCTGAGCCGTAGCTAAATAAATGGTTAGCTAATTATATAAATAACTAGTTTTCTGTGTCTCATTCAACATTGATGTTGTTCAAACCAAACATCCGGAAGGCGTTTCATTTCTGCAGCTCAGCGTCTCAGAGTCGCGTCACTTTCTCAGGATGGAGAACGACAACCACACAACGCAGACATCCTCAGACCGGCTGTCTTGGTTCGTGATCGCATATAAAAAAGAAAATACACAGCAAGGGGGAAAACGCCCCGGTGTTTGTCTGAACACTGCACGAGTGATACGTTAAAGCACCCTAAACTACGCAGGGCAGTTATTCCAGTTCCACTTCCTTATTATATGATGCGCAGTGACACTGTTCAATTCTGTTAAGAAGCTTGTCAATTTCTTTCTGTCCCTTTTGTTTCGGTTTGGACAGGCTCAGCTTCTGGAGCTGCGCACGCAGAACTACCAGCTCTCGGATGACCTGCGAAAGAACACTGCAGGTAAGCAGCACCTGTACACCTCATCCACGCTGATCTGATCCCGACGTCTTCCTCTAGTAGCTCCTTGCTGAAAACTCTCAGGAGCAGCGGCACAAATTTTAGGCGCACCTTTTAAATAAGCGTGCGGCGCGACACGACGTTTTCACTCCTGAACGCCACATACCGAAAAACATCACTTACGCATTTTTACGCGTGGTTTCATTCATCTGCACGAAGTGCTATCCGATTTTCGCTTGCGAGTACGGAGAACGCTCGCAAGTCTCCAAAAACAATACAAAAAATTTTGAGCCCTGCATTTTATCCTTACTTTCATAAACCCCTGCCGATTAATCCTGTTCCTCTCTTCTGCAGAGCTCAACAATGTCCGCCAGAAGATCTCGACCTTGGAGAAAGATTACCTCAAAGCACAGAAGGTAAACGCACGTCAGCGTTCATTTCACCGTAATTATCGCTGTCGAGTCACGGATCAGCCGTAATCTCTTCGTAAGCTATAGATTGTTACGCGTCAACAGGTTACACGTGACTGCACCGTGAGTACACGGGACCACCAGCAAACGGTTTTCTGTTGCGGTTTCCGAGCACAACATGGTGTCGCTCGGCTGGAAATCAGCCTCTCTGTCTCTTCGTCGTGCTAATTGGTAATCTACTTCATATTAAAAGGTGAAATAGAGACAAACGTGTTGCAGAAATGTATTTTATTTTGATGGACTTAAGACATCAGTTCTTCCTTTTGATTCTTGACTGTCTTTTAAATCGACTCCAAATCATCCAATCGTCGTAACCACTGAAGCTTTTATCACGACATGATATCGTAGCCGAATGCTGCCTGATTTCAGAAGTTCGGCCTCTGTTCCTCCAGGGCCTGAATGTTTCTGGGGCAAAAAAGTAGGCAGATCTCAGCAAAGTCTGCTAAATCTTGCTTTTTTTGGACCAAGCATGTGCTGCAAATGAGTGGGAGGAAACCATTTGCTGATGGAATTAGCATTAACGCAGTCTCCACTTGGCCTTTCCCAGAACTCGGCCTGCTGGTTCCTTTCAAGACTGAACTGATTTTATTTGATTATTTTGGCTCTGATTTGTCTTCTTTTCTCCCTCCACAGGCACTTAATAAGAGCAAGAAAGCTCAGGTAAGTTCGTCTCCATCATATGGCGCGTGATCGAATAAACCCGTTACAGCGGGTTCTGTTGTTATAATGCCGGAGATGACCATACTGTTCTCATCAATAGAATTTTTTTTTGTTTTTTGTTTTTTGTTTTTTTTTTTTTTTTGCACTTCACTTTCAGCTTAAAGACACTTTTCTATAGTTTCCCATCAAAATCAAAAGGAACACCCGACGGTCGTACGGAGCAGTCTTTGGCTTCATTCCGCGATTGTATCCGCCGTCGTGTCTCAAATCCGTCCATCGTAGAAATCATTGCCGGTGTGTTTTGTGTTGTTGTTGTGGATGATGTGTTATGTTTGTCGCTGCAGGAAGTGGAGGCGTTACTGAGCGAAAATGAGATGCTTCAGGGCAAACTGCACAGCCAGGAGGAGGATTTCAGACTGCAGAACAGCACACTCATGCAAGAGCTGTCCAAGGTGCTGACACACACACACACACACACACACACACACACACACACACACACACACACACACACACACACACACTCACACACTGCTTGGTTTAGATGTTGTTATTATGAGACAATCCTCCCTAAGGGGAAGAATCTCATTTTTGTTTTGTATTGATTCAATTATCAGCAAATGCTAATGTTTAATCCAGATAGGATTCTCAGCTTTGCTTCATTCCTTTGTTTAAGTCCCTTAAATAAAAAAACAAAAAGAAACAATTATATGCTTCCTTGTACATACCACCATAAGGTGGTTTCACGAAAATGCACTGGATTCATTTGAGACTGGAAAAATGTTCGTAACACAAGTAGGTTTGAAACACACCACTTAAGGCCATCACTCCAACGACTTTTTTTGTATCCGTCAGAAAAATCATCAGCTTATCTCCTAGCTGTTTCTATTTTCTAGAGTATGGCAAAGCGTCCACATCTGTGACACGTCATGTCAAGTCAGGTGTAAGTCGCACGGGTTAGTTTTGCGCTATGGCTGATAAGATGTGGTAGAATGTTCCTATTTTCAATTCCGAGCAAAATCGGTTGATACCTTGTCTTCCTAGAAATGTTTAATCCTGAACGTTGTTTTAAAGCACTTTAATGAACACGATCCAAGCTGCTTACTCCAGTTTTGACAGAAAAACTTACGTTTTTTTCTTCTTCTCGACAAGCAGGGAAATCCTGGTGTCAAACTGAACCCGAGGATTCCCTCGTTCGTGTCACGTCATGGAATCCTCATTTAAACATTCTGCAAATTAGATTCTGATGGAGTTTTCCGAGGCCGTCCTCTTAGACAAACTCGCACTGTTGCTATGGTGACAACTGAAAATATGCATAACTCAAATCAAATAGTGCAGCTAATGCGACAGCAAACGGAGTTTTCCTAAACAGCTTCGCGGCGACTTTTTGCCGAAGACCCGCGCTGACGTGATGCTCAGGCGTCTGTACAGTGTATTCGTCAACATTTTTTGTTTGGCACGAAAATCCTTGTGAGCGCTTCTTAAATCAGCCTTGCAGATCCGATGTTCATGACGCAGCCGTATTTCAAATGGTCCAGCTTGTTTACGGTAATATCGTAATGCAGGGCAGAATTCATGATATGTAATCAATCAATATGAATCTCTGATTTAAGCTCTATCCTGATTGGTTCGCGGCCTCTGAATGCCCAGTTTTCTGTGTGTAGTTATGTTCCCAGATTGAGCAGTTGGAGGCTGAGAATCAGGGCTTGAGGGAGGGGAAGGGTCTCCAAGCTCACAGCCCTGGACCTGTGTCCGGCCCAACAGATGGAGAGCTTCTGCGCTTACAGGCTGAAAACTCTGCCCTGCAGAAGAAACTGGCAGGTAATCCAGTCATATCCAGTCTCGTTTATTCCCTCCCGAGCACTCGGTGGATGTGAGCGGTCATTACGGAGATGGTTATATTGCTATTGTGTGTTTGTCCAGCTCTGCAGGACAGCGAGCAGAACCGGATGCAAGGAGTGGACATAGGTGACAGGAAAGAGGCGGCGATTGAGGAACAGGCTGACACCAATGGCCTTGACCAGCTGCACACTGATGCTGCTCGCTCTGGTGATGACACGGCAGCTGCTTCAGCCAATGACAGACTGGATCGGGTGAGAGGATTAGATAAGGAATGGTTTTCTTCCCTATTTAACATCAGAATTTAAATCCTATGGAAGAGAGTTCAACAATTGATCCTTACCCTAATCTGTGTCTGATTATTGGTTGCTTAGCAACTGTAACTAGTAAGGGTGTAATGAAGCGTAATGCTTCGTGATGGCGAAATGTGACCATGTATTGAGAATATCTGTGATTCATCTCATGGAAATCATCATTCCATTCATTATGCATTTAATACAGTTGCACTGTTTAAACACTGGAGGTCCCGATTTGCACAACCGATAGAGTTTAAATATATAGATAGCACGCTGGTCACATGATCGCTTTGTTTCATGGAGAGCTGGTGCATGCAGACCAACACACTTTACAGGCTGTATGGTTACGTGACCATGCTTCAACCAGGTACAAAACGTGCTTCAGTAGCTTTCAGACCAGACCCTTCCCCCTGTGACGCTGTGATCTGCAACGCCTGAGAAAGAGGTGGTGGAGGATGGGCATTTTAGCCGACTTTGGAGCTCTATTCCCAGTTAAAATGATGCCTCAGCCTCTTCTACAGAACTCATTACGTTTCACTCGAGCTTTTTCCCCTGGGCATTTATTCAATCATATATTTGGGAGGATTTATAAATGTATTTATGTCTGTTTGTTTATTTATGTTTATTTTTTACTCAGAAATAAAAAAAAACAAAGAAGTATTTTCAGTCATCATTTTTCTTCATTAACGTTTAGGGGATATAGGGAAAGTAGGGATATAAACAATACCGGAAATCAAGTAATCGGTACCAGTACCAGTAGAATTACACAATTCTCAATACCACGGTAAGAAACAAAGATTATCACATGTACTCCTTAGTTACAAACATTTGAACATAATAAAAATGGCACTCTTTTAAATAAAAGCAACAACAGTGCAAACAGAATATAAAACCGAAATGAAGCTCTGGGCTTCACTGAACGAACGAATCATCGGTAGTGTGTGTCTTGCAGATCTGTGTATGTGTGTGATAGCATAAGCATGTGTTTGATAGCTGAATATATGGCCCACACCCTTAACACATCTCTAAGTAGGGATCGGACGATATCATACATATCATATCATGATATTTCTGGATGTTTTTTTGGTACCTGATCTGTTTCACTATATATATACGTTACATATCAGGTGTGTCTGTGTGTGTGTGTGTGTGTGTGTGTGTGTGTGTGTATATATATATATATATATATATATATGTAGGCCTCCTAGAAAACTGCCAGCATTTAAAATAAACCATAACAATAATTAGTTTGATGATACTTTTATTTAATCTGTCGAAAACTTTTATCAAACCAGATTTTACCATTTTTATTGAAGGAAAACCTAAAAAACTTATGAAAACATCTGGAAAGCGTAGCTTAACATAATTTATCACAATAACGACGTTAGAGCTTGAAGATACGATGATCTAAGGTCCCAGGTTCTTTGTAAAATATGCTAGTAATAAAATATCACTTTTGTTTAAAGTCGGAAATATCGAAACGGAGATTACAGAGCTCGAGGAAAATTAAAACGGATCATTATTGAAATGTTGTAACATGCTAATTACTGCTTGCTAGATGATATTTGGAAATATTGGATAGTCACTTAGCAGCTGTTACCGAGTGGGCGGGGCTTAGAGTCACTTTATCACTGCGTTTTTATTCATCTAGGAAGAGAATATCAGCATATCAGGTTGACGGAAACCGCCTTGAAGTCTGATGTGTGTGCAGGTGTTAACTGTCTCTGCTTTCGATCTGCAGGCAAAAGGTGTGCGTCTGGAGCACAGAGTGAACGAGCTAAGCGGTAAGCTGAGCTTTTCTCACTACTCGTTTTGGGACGGATCAGTTTTCGTGTGCGTTAAGCTGATGAACGTATACGTCTGTCCCTTCCAGAGGTGGAGCTGAAGCTTCAGACAGAGATGGAGGAGAAGCGATTACTGAAAGAGCAGCTACAGGCCCTGGAGGTCTGTACACACACACACACACACACACACACGCACACAGTAAATGCCACAGAGACTACATAGTGTGAACAGTGTGTGATTATCTAGTGTGCTGTTTACATATTTATGTTGATGCAGCGAGATAAATCTCCAGCTTATTTCTACATATGCGATATTAAAAACGTTGATCGTGCACCTTGTTGTTTTTTAGGCATCCAAACAAGCCGAACTCGCTAAACTTCAAGAGGAGAACACTAAGGTAAGTGCGTGACCGCTCTAAAGGAAAGCGCGTGCGTTTTTTTCCCCACTGCACTCATGCTAACAGTCTGTATGAACGTGTGATTTTATGTTCCTAGCTCTCTGACAAGTTGAAGAAAAAGCAGGAGAGGTATGTAGACGTTTTTTCAAGCCCCAGTTCGTTAACGTAATTGAATTGTTTTGTCAGAATTTACATAATCCATTTAAAGATGAGCAGGCGCGTTTGGACTGGAAAGGATTAGCGCTTGCGAATAAACATTCCGAGCTTTTTGCGCCCTTAATGGTCCTTTAAGCGTCCTTATTACGTGATGAACCCGACACTGACCGCTTGTACGTGTTTCATGTGCTCGGGGTTTGTCCAGTTTGAACCGGATCTGCTGTGACAACGCAGCAATCGAGCAAAATTTGCACACTTGGCGACGGTTTTCAACAAATTTTCGAACAACGCGCCTCATTTCTAAAGCTAAACTGAAGTACAAATCCTCACCAGATGCGCAGAGGTTTCAGTGACGTTGATGTTGTTCATATTAACATGTGCAGGTTCATGAATCGCCTGTAAATTACCGATTGAGTCCATGAGTCGCGTTTAGTGACGCCGCACGACTCCATAAAAGGCGAAGACATTTAAACGAAGGCGAAACCGTGGAAAGACGCCGCCCCTCTGCTAAACACGCCTCAGCCGTTGCAGTGCGTCAGCTCCCAAAGACACCACAGGGCGCCATTTCTTTTGCCCTGTCTAAATAACCAGTGTTTCAAGTCGTTAATATGATATATTGTAAATAACTTTGTGTTTGAAATAGGTAGCTGAGTTCACAATCCGTAATCTACTGTATATACTTAACATCTTAGTGTCTAGTGGTATTTATATGATTTGAACCCGATCAGTCGATCATCGAATCTCCGTATATCAAAAAATGTACACAAACTCAGGAGCTCTTCTAGGAGACGAACTGGGCTGTGTACCGATACCAGTACCAGCATTTTTTTGCATTTTGTTATTTATTTAGACCATTTCAGACACCACACAAGATAAAACGGCTCTCTACCTCCATCCCTCCTTCCTAACCCGTCTCTACAACCTCCAGCCTGTGTGTGTGTGTGTGTGTGTGTGTGTGTGTGTGTGTGTGTGTGTGTGTGTGTGTGTGTGTGTGTGTGTGT
>JAQQZX010000040.1:4204843-4223476 GCA_030068355.1 Notoglanidium maculatum
TACACACGTTTATTTCATTTTCTTATAGCCAGTAATAATTATTGTAATGGTTTGAGTAAAATATAATAGTTTATTCACTGAAATATTCACTAAAATAGAAGTTAATAAATGCTTTGCTTAAAAATGTAAAAAGCGTACACATAAAACAACTACCTGTATTTGCTTCTCTTTTCTTTAGCTTTCGGCAAGATTTTATGCTCCATTTGTTTGCAATGAGCACAAAAGCTCTTTCCCGCTGTTTTTCACGTTTTTTTCACGGCATTAGAGCTATGTTACTTCCGCCTATGGTGACGTCACGCGTATTCCCGCTACTGTGCTTTATTGCACCCTCTGCTCTCCAAACAACGCAATTCCAGCTTGGAAAAAATCTAAGAGATGAATCACGGTTCCTTTTCATTTCCATCGATTCAAATAGTCATTAAATTTGTATCACGGTTTATTGACGCACGATATATCATTATATGCCTAGTGCGTAGTTGTCTTGCTGCATGAGCCACTTTCTCTTTAGATTAAGTTCACAGACAGATATCCTGAAATTTTCATTTCAAAATTTCAACATAATGCTTTTCAGTTAGAACAAAAAGTTCTGTTCTTCTCTCGTCCGTCCACAAAATGTTTCCAGTAGCCTTCTGGTTTGTCCACGTGATCTTTAGCGGACTGTAGACGGGCAGCAATGCTGTTTAACCCTGCCATGCACACCAATGTTGTTTAGTGTTCTCCTGATGGTGGACTCATGAACATGAACATTAGCCAATGTGAGAGAGGTCTTTAGTTTCTTGGAAGTCACCCTTGGTTCCTTTCAGTCCTCGTGGACTATTACACTCCTCGCTCGTGTGATCTTTGCTCGGCTCCTCTCCTGGAGAAGGTGACGGCGATTTTGAGATGGTTTTGCGATCTCTTCAAGCCTGACGATCTTCAACAACTCTTTTTCTGAGGTCCTCGGAAATCTCCTTTGCTTGTGCCGTGATACACTTCAACAAACATGTGACGCGAAGATCTCTGATAGACAACTGTTCTTTAAAAAGAAAAAAAAGAAACGCTCAACTCACTCGAGGCCTGCTTGCCATCCCGTTCATCGGAAACACCCGACCTTCAAATGAACTACAAATCCTAAAGGTTCACATAGTTTTGCCTCTCACTCACAGATCATTTCCCTCAAGAAATAAATAAACGACCAAGTATAATGTTTTTGTCTCATTTGTTTAATTGGGGTTTAAAAGGGTGCACAAACTTTCAGGCACCACTGTAAGCTTCAAGAAGCAAACATTTTCAGCTGAGCCGCCAGGTTGTCCAACGAGTTCATTTTTTTTAAAAGAAATGGAACGTCCTTAGTGTTACACGTCGCGCAGATTTATTATTTTGTACGTTTATTGCACTGATTTTATATATATATATATATATATTTATTTTCCCCTTTGCGGTGTGGCCTAACCGCAGTAATAAAACAGCCTAAAAATAGCAATGTCCTGAAGCCGTTTTTGCTGTAACCTCTAGGACATTGAAATTTTGCAAATGCAGATGACCGTAAGTCACTTTTCTTCCCCCGTCATACCACATTAGCAGTTCTGCATGATATTACTGAATAACTGGATATGGTTTGAAGCAGATATTTAAGGTGAATGTAAAGAAGAGGTTTCGGGTGAGACAGACTTTCATGATTTGTGAGCCCAAATGTAGTCAATCAGACAAGGCATGCTTGGTGTCTGATGGTTTTGAAGTAGCTAAGTGGAAAATTGTATGTTGCCTCTAACTGAGCAAATGTTTTTTTGTCATTACGGAAAACACGTGCCGTAACCAGCTTACACAAATCAGCAGCGTTTGAATTTAATATGCCAGAGACGTTTATTTACTCTCGGTGCAGGAGTGGTAATTTGTTTATATGGATGTGTGTAGGAGAGATCTGGAGAGACGGAGGCCGTGAAACAGCAGCTCGCCGCCACGGACAAGGAGAGAGAGGAGCTCAATAACACCATCGCTAAACTCAAACAGGTACCGGCCAAGAAAATGCCGAGTTGTTTCAGTTTTATACCACGGCCTTGTTGAATGCTGGATTCCAATTGGTCAGGTGTCAATTCATCTTCTGTAACAGCACCTGAAGCTTGTTTTAATGCACTTGTTCTAATTGTGTATCGTTTCTGTATTAACAGCGTAAACAGGGACGTAGAGGACTCGCCACGTAAACGAGCGTAATTGTTTATAAGGTGTATCGTGAAGAGATGTTTATTACGCGTTTTGGCAGAGTCTCCAGTTCTCTGTAACGTGACAAGCTGCGTTTAATGTATTCATTTGCAGAGCGAGAGAACGAGGCTAGTCAGGGAATGGCCGTTTATAGCTGCTATAATGTAAGCGCTAAGAGGAGCTGACTTGTTTCGTAGACGTAGTTATTTTTAATCCCACATCGTTAAACATAACTGTAAATGTGTCAGTGGCTGGCAAATTGCTGTAATATAAGAAGAACGAAACGTTTTCGGACACGCTGTTTGTGGTGTTAAGAGTGACCCCGCTTACCGACTGGCAACATCACACAACCTTGTTGTTGATTATTTTCCTCTAACAGCACATCCCCAAATGTGTTATTCCTTACAATTTATTTTTTGGCTCTGGGGTGAGACAGCTGTCTAACGTTTCGACCCATCATGTTGAGATCATTAGTTGAAACCCTGTAAATGAAACACACGCACACAAAAGAGTGATTAGGGCTCCGTTTTGCCTTACAGGTTGTTTAGTGGTTGTTCTGTTTCCTGCTGCAGAACCCAGGGTTAGATTATGGAAGAACCCTAATCCTAGATTATGGATTATGGAAGGTTATGGGAGAACATATCCTTTTTTAAAATAAAGGGTTATTTTATTTTAAAACATTTTTATTCTCCCAGGTACTTGAGTCTTTTTGGGGTCTGTAGTACAAGTCATCTGTTTTCGACATATTGACCCCAGGCAAATTGACTCCCCCCCCTTGAAATTAATGGCGTTTCAGAATCAAACTCTTCCTGCTCGATCATGCTTCATCTGAGAGGCGTCAAAATGATTAGCACATCTGAAATACACCCGCTTCTTGCTTGCTTTTCATCCATCCATTTTCCTCCCATTGGCAGCAATGCATTTTTTTGCCCCTTTTAAATGAACAGAGTTTTGGAATCAGAGTCTTCCCGCTCTGTCACGCTTCATCAGAGAGCCACCAAACGCCATTTCATGGCTCCGATTAACTCCACCGCACGCAACCGTTCGTCCTGAGCTGCACTCGTCTTTTTTTGCAATGCGACGCAATCACATCCGCATTTCCTTGCAAAAATCGATAAATAAACCTGCCTTGACTTGACAGTGTAGCATCGTGTTTGTGCGTGAAACCTCCTTAAAGAACAGTTCAAGAAAAAGGATCGATGTTTAATCGTTATGATTTCCGCTGTGAATCAGACAAGCCATCGGCCGTGTGTCCGTCTGTTCACGCCGCCGAAGCCGTGTTCAAACCAGAAGCCTGTTATGAACCAGTCCAAAATAGGACTTACTCGCTTACATCTGTTGCCAAAATGTCCTCGGGGATTTAACATTCTCAGAGCAGCAAAAACCGGGTTTCAGTTCATGGTCAATTAAGACTAACCTTTCTTCTGTATGTATGTGCTGTAGGAGATTAGAGACACTGTAGATGAACAGCGGATTCTGGAGAAGAAAGGCAGTTCGGCGGTAAGTGGGCTTCTCTATCTCTCTCTCTCGCTCTCTTTCACGAACACAAACACTCCCTCTTACTCGCTCATGCCGGAGACAGGAGAATAAGCGATGAGTCAGGACTTTCCGTCTCTCTGGATTCCCAGAAAGTGAATTAAAACACAGGTGATGGCCAGTTTGCGTTCTTCTGTTCTCTAAACAGCAGACTGGGGCTCTAACTAATGAGAAACAGTTGGTACTCATTACCATGCTGTCCAGAGACTTTGGTTTTTAGTGCTAGTTTAATGTTTTGGGAGAAATCTTGCGTCGTATTTTTATAGTGCGCATTTTATTCCTAAATGTAAATGTTTATTCATAAATTGTAAAAGTATGCATATTGGGATTAGCGTATCAGAGCCCTAACACATTATCCACGCTGGCTTAAGTGTATTTAACCTTTTTTTTTTTTTTTTTTCTTAAGGAATGTATTTAAAGAAAATTCTGTTAGAAAAAGCTTTCGCATTAAAGTTACGGCTCATCGAAGGGCTCGGGACAGATGTAGCACTGTACCCTCTGCTGCTTTAGCATTTTGAAAGTGCGCCCACTAAATGGATTAACGCGAATGTGAATTTACATTTAAATAACGAGGGTTTGTTTAAGGTTCGAGTCGCTCTCGTTCATTTTTACAGCTGAAAGACTTGAAGCGGCAGCTCCATCTGGAGCGCAAAAGAGCCGACAAGTTGCAGGAGAGGCTGCAGGAAATCCTGACCAACTCCAAGACCAGGACAGGTAAGCTGTGCTGCACTGCTCTCAGGATGAGGAAAGACTCCGCGCTGCACTTTTACTGTAATTGTAACACTTAACCCGTGTACTAGAGTTCAAACCAGGATCAATTCTGTACCACCGCAGGTATGTTTCCACAGACAAACTCTTTCCGAACCGCAGATTGATTTTTATATGCCTACATGTGCATAATATATTGGTGTTACTTTACTTTTCTTTACTCAACTGTGATCAAGTTTTCAGGTTAAGTCTTTCACTCGAGGCTGCTTGCTTATATACATACAGAAAAATCATGTGTAGTCCAGTGTATTTTGGTTTCTTTTTTGGTAGAAGGCATCCAATTTTTTCTTGATATTTTAAGACTGATTAAGGTATTATCATCAATCATCTTATTCAGTGCCACTTTCACATCCAAGACCACAGTTTTCAGCTGGATTTCCCGGACCTGGTGTTAAAATCTTTTATAATGTACCAAACTAGGCTTCCCCTGCGACATTATACCAAAACTATAATAATAAGCACCAAACTGTAGTCAGGAAAGGTGAACTTCACCTTACTGTGCTGCCCCTGAAATGCTGATTCCACAATACCGTGCACAAGGAAAGGTAAACCTCACATTATTCTAGCTTCCATGGTGCAGTGACCGAGAAATCTGAACTCCAGACTGCTTATGCCACCATAATTACATAAGAATGAAACACTTGGGGGGAAAGTAACCATGATGAGGGAAAGGTGAGCTTAAAAAGGTGAACGGAGATCTTGCTACTCCATGCTACTTCTGCTGTGATGCCCCTACTTATCATAATTAAGCTGATGTAAACGCCACGCGACCGTAGCCCTTTTTACACAGAGTTCCCGCGGTATTGCCATAAAGAAGACCAAGCCTCATTATGCTGGCTTTGGTCGTTCACACCGAACTAAGCAAAGCAGCCATAACGCCGCACCAGTGTGTGTGTTTTTACATCGCAAGTCTGTTTTCCGGAACCGTAGCTGTGACATATCACAAAGGATCATCGGCTTCCAGCGTACATATAAGATACTAAGCGTCGTTGTTTTCAAAGCTTTCAAAACAGGGTGAACTGGTTGTTGAGGTGCGTTTGCACATTTATACCACTCTTCAAATGCAAGCAAAGATGCTGTGCAGCGATCAGAAATATATTGAGGAGAAATTGAAGTGAAGTGGGAAGCGATATGAGGCAGAAAGGCTCTTGGATCTTAGACCCTGCAGACAGAGTTGTTTGAATTTGCGCTGGTCTTGGACAGAAGATTGACAATGTCCAAAGCATCACGCAGTGTCTCAATGCCAGCTGGACCTTTTACCCAGGAGGCAGTCCTGGCTCTGTTACTACCAGTGACACGACATTCAGGATTCGGACCTTTTACATAGAAGGGCGAGGTGGAAACAATGGGGTTCGTGTCTCCTGTTGTAAAAGCAAGAGCTCCGTCCCGCTCCTTCTCCTGCATTTTATTCCATAAATATTCAATGGGAAGATTCTCCTGTGTCGGAATGACTGCAGTCAGGATAGGGTGGGGTGGATGAGGGTAAGGGCAAGGTGAGTGGCCTTGGATAGTTCACTATCCCTGCAGATGCGCTGAGCTGCTTAAGAAAATGCCTTGTGCATGCAGCATTAAAGATTTAGTACAGGTAAGTGAATATGCAACAGCGCACATAAATAAGGCAGCGGATGAAAACTTCCTTGTGACCTCTGCAGACAGATGCTGCAGATATGAAACAAAGCCCAGGTTTAGATGAATGTGTTCGTGTTTCTGCTTCAAGCGAATGCAGGGTTCTGTTTTTCTCTAGCATTGGATTCCAAGAGGACCTTCAAAGCACGGAGTCGAATGTATTATAACATACCGTATCACTTTAATTTTAGCGTATAGGACATCGCAAGCATCTGCAGTATCTGATCACATGACGTTTAGACCCCGCCCACATGAAAATAGTGAAACCGAGTATTTAAATTTCAAAAAGCTTAATTTTCAGTGGGGCCCTTTTCATGTTTCCAAACACAAGGGGGAAAAATACATTTTGCAAAATATCCATGTGTGTTTGGAAGTGGCCTTATTCTAACCATATGCAAGAAGCCTTTTAAAAGACACTGTCACATCTAAAGACAGTGTTTCAATAGTCACAGAGTTTCTAGTCACAGACCATGATTTTGCAAAGACTGAGGTCTCCCTGGAGCCTCCTCCATCTCTATCTTCCTGCCAGTGACGTTCCTGTACCCACTGTTTTGCTGTTTGGTGCTAGAGAGAGATTTCCTGTTGGTTGTTGACAAAGTCCACTTCACGATTTGCATGAGCCAAGACTAAGAAGTTATAATAATATTAAACACGGTTGTTTTTATCGGAACATCAAGACTAGATAAAGACGGCTATCCTGACCACCTTACACCAACCGGTCGAGATGACGGGAGCAGGCTACGGGATCTCTAGCAAAACTCTTATGATCTTATACCGACCCTGGACATTCTGCGAGAGTGAAATCACTTAAAGTCTTTGTCAGTTTCATTGTTTAGGACAATTTGCACATATTAGTACGTGTAGTTGGTCTGAATCAGAGTGTTTACTTTTGGCTTTCCCCAATACAATGACAATACAGCCCCAATTTTTTCAAATGTCCAGAACAGAAAGTCCACAAGTTGCGAGTGGAGCTGATCCAGCTCCTCCTACCTGGTCGTAACTAGTAATTCCTGACCTCCCGCCAGGGACAAAAAAACAAATAAAGCAGCCCCTCTACTCGACTCAGAATTCCTACTCAGGAACTCCGTGATGGTCCCCAAGTTACTTCGAGTTCATCAGGTGACGTCAAATCAACAAAAGACTTCTTACCTTCAAATCAATCACATAGTATATGCTTTAGATCAATCGACATATAGACATGTTAGTTTGGTAAACCCGGAACAATGACTGTACAGTTTGGTGGTTTGAGCAGTTAGATGGCTAGCTCGTCGATAACAAAAGATAATCATGGAGGTATCCGTAGTTCTGCCCCACACTCTGGCTTCCCACTTGAGGTCCAGCGAGTAGACAAAATCCATGTGTTTCTGGCCAGATCAGTTGGTTTATTGTGTTGCTTCATGTTGTACAACATCATATGGGTTACGCTTATAGAAGGAGTTTGATCAGATCCAGGTCCTCCCCCATGAACCTCTGGTTCTGCAGTAAGGACCTTCTCTAAAGTGCCCCAAGATACTGCGGGAAACTGCAGTCTGTCCACTGTTCGTGTCTTAAAACAGTTAGTCCTTGAGGGGATATTCCCCTCCTCCCCGACATCCCCACAGCATCATTATCAGGGAGGGGCAGGAGGTGTAAATATTTAATGGTACCCCCCCCATCTAGAAATTTGCCACGGTGTAGGCAGATTTGCTCTCCGTAGGTTTTTGGTGAGGCCAGTGCTCTCGTCTTTTGACGCATCCATTATTTAGATGGCTGTAAATGTTTAATGGTTGCTCTACAGAAAGTTTAGGATCAGACATTTTAAAGTAGGGGGAAAAATCAAAATGGTCTACGACTTTCCACACACTCATCCTTTCTCTTACACACACACACACACACACACCTTAAAGAGAGTAACACTTAGTGCTTGCCGGACCAGACCATGACGATGCATAATATGCCAGCTTGCCTGCAACACCATAGCTGGTAATTTCTCAAATCGGTCTGGTCAGAAGACGTTGATTAATTGTGTATGTCAGTCAGCCGTTGGTTAAAATTAATTACTCACGTTCCAATTTCTTATCGTTTCTATAGTAACAGCTAATTCGCAGTGGGCGATCTAGTACGTTATCAAAGACAAGTAATAAACAGATTTGTTATTTAACAAAGAATACCCGGTAAACCGTTGCTATGGTGACGCGTTCAGTAAGGAGGCGTTTATTTAACGTTTAGGGAGGGAGTCGCCAGTCTCGGCGCTTTGTAATGGCCGGTAGGTTTTCCACCACAGGTGAGTCTTCGTGACTTTACACTTTCTGGGTTGGCTGTACTAATAAATCACAGGTTAATATTAATGGACTTGTGATTTAAGTTGCAACAAAGAACAACGTCGGATCGTCGAAGCTTTCCGTAAGGAGACGTGTATACAACGTTTAAAGATGGAAACTGCGTCAGCACTTTTAGGAAAGCGGTTCTGTTGCAATCGTTCGCCGCAGGGAAAGTCTTCAGGACGGAGGGCTTCGCGGTTTATCAGTAACATGGCAAGCTGCATTTTGTCTTATTAAACTTGGATGAAAAAGAGAGGCTGGTGAGGGAACGGCACTTTGTAAACAAAGTCAAGGCAGTGATGACTTGTTTCCTGAATGTTTTAAATGTACATTAAATGTAGCAATAAATAGAAGAAAGTATGACATTTTGTTCTTTAATAAATAAAAATTGGTGTGTGTGTGTGTGTGTGTGTGTGCATAGCTAATGAAGGCCTTTTGTCCAAAGTGCCCTGCTTTTGTTTACTTTTACCAACTCCTTCATTTATCACAAAAGTACAGTGCATTTGCACCTTGGCTTCTTCCTTTATCTAAACACGCGCACGCACACACATGCGCACACACACACACACACACACACACATTTACACTAATGTTGATACTTGTGACTGCAGGGTATTTTATGTGATCAAGTGCTTGGCAGTAGTTTGGTTGACGTAGCATTTAAGTACCTCGTTCACTTGCCAATTATTGCCTATAAAGTGCACCAGAGATCCTGTTTATGCTAATTCAGTGATGCAGATGTTTTAGCTTTTTATTAGCAAGTGTCTGTTGTGTTTTAGTAGTTTAATAGCTGCAGTAGCATTATTTAGCTCAGTCGCATATTTTTGTTAAAAAAAGTCTCTGAACTGTGAATTGTTGGAATTTCTGCCTGAATGGCTCTTCATCCTAATAAGGCCACTTGAACACCACATGTAACCTTGTCGTATATTTATCGAACAGATGGTTTAAACACTAGAAGTAATTAAAGGAAGAAGAATCTCATCCCTTTCTGCTGAATGGTCTGCAGTTAGGAGACATTCCTCTGTAATGCTGGAAACCTGTGTACTGGTTTTCCTGAACGCTCAGCTTCAGGTCGCACCTGGATTGCGGTCACTGAAGGCGACTGAGGCCGGCAGGTGGTTTCACACCATCACACGCCCCGTCCCGTGTATCAGGCCTCACAGCTGGAATAAGGTTGGGCTTTGATGCAAGGTTTTCTTTTCTGAGACTGCTCGTTCTTGGACTCTTGTCCCAAAACAATACCCACACGTATCAGTCCTTTTCTTTACCTGGGTACACTTCCTGACTCTGTAATAACCGCACCAGTCCTGTCAGGTAAGAGTTCCTGTCTTGATCAACAAGTTCCAGGCAATTTTAGCCTCCGTTTCCGGAGTCCATGAAGGTTCTGGTTCACTGTTCCATGTACTGTTCTAAATAATTTCACGTGTTTAAAGCCAAACACTCAGTGACGTTCTTTGATTTTTGTTCCATACCAAATATGATGTGCTTTTGCCGCACTGTCGCATCCTCCTTCTGACCTTCTGACCTCTGATCTGATTTGTTTACAGTTTTCCCTCCTTCCTTTTTTTCTTCCTTGTTTTCCTTCCTTCCTTTGCTTCCTTCCTTTCTTCCTTGTTTTTCTTCCTTCCGTCCTTCTGTCCTTCCTTCCTTCCTTTCTTCTTTCCTTCCTTGTTTTTCTTTCTTCCTTCCTTGTTTTTCTTCCTTCCTTGTTTTTCTTCCTTCCTTGTTTTTCTTCCTTCCTTGTTTTTATTCCTTCCTTGTTTTTCTTCCTTCCTTTTCTTCCTTCCTTCCTTGTTTTTCTTCCTTCCTTTTCTTCCTTCCTTCCTTGTTTTCCTCCTTCCTGTCTGTTTTTAGTTGTTAGTCAAATTGAATTTGCTCAGACTTGATTTCTTCCCCTGCGTTCTGCAGTATGCCTGACCACCTGACGCATCTCTGTTGCTTTCATCGATGGCAGGGATTTCTGCTCTGCTCTGATCCTTCTGCTCCGTTTGATGCTGCTGCTTTTGCTGTAAGCAGTCTTGGGGCTACTTTCTGCTCTGTGCTGCGGTGTGTTTGTGCATCATGTGGTGTGGTGCTTGTGTGCGGTGCTGGGAGGTGAAGTGCCGGGACTCCAGCTGGGTTTGCTGTGCCAGTATTGGCCATCAGAGGGACTGTGAATGGAAATTCACCAACATGCAGATGCGCTTTTGTGCACACCTGCGGCCAGTTCGGGCTTGTCAGACACCTGTCGTAAACGCGCTGTGCTCCCAACGCAGGATGCTTAGAACCTAGCTCAGTGCACTTGCTTTGCTTTTGTTCCCGGCGTTTTGCCGTTGTTTTCCGTATGTTTTTTTTTTTGCTGCTTTTGGGTTAGTAAAGCCCTGTTTTTTTCCACCCGTGACCCGAACTAGTTCTAGCTAGTATTTAAGCTAGTTCTATATATCCTGCGACTGTCTGCTTTGACGTATTCATGCGTGAAAAAGACTTCATTTCTGGAGGAAATTTGATATTTCTACCGAACGATTTACGGTTGGCTGATGATTTGAGTAGTCGTAGTGATGCTATAATTTGCCGACACGTCACCCAGCGCTACTTCAGGGTGTCGATTTTGGAACAGGAGCTTCTGTCTTGAACGGCAGCCTCTCCGTCCATAGCGATGTAAGCCTCACTTGACTATAGACCGTGTTCCAGCAGCTTCCGGTTCACGGCAGTCGTGCGCCTTCATGATTACTGGGTTATTCCTGACCATCCGAACCAATTTCCTCTCACATGAGGGTGACAGATTGGGACCCTGGCAAAGTTGCTCCACCTCGCATTAACTTGTACTTATCAAAGAAACCCTTTTTATGTTGTGCGCCAAGAAACAACCACCTGTAGTCAGTCATGATCACTAACAGGAAGTTAATAGTCCTTGTCAAGTTCAGACGTTTTGGAGCTTTCAGCACCACTGCTCTAGCAATCTAAGTGCGCGTATGTGCTGTATATTTTTGCATGTCATGCATAATTTTGCCCCAGTGTTGATTTCAGAAAATCCAAACTAAATTAGGCACTGAATTCTTGTTGTTTTTCTATTAAACATGTATAATCATTTCCCCCCAGAAAAAGAACAGTGCACAGAAATCACTGAAAGCCCAATATTGCCATAACATTCATGAATATTAACAGACCTTTTCATCCCTCGCCTGTTAATGCTTCCTCGCCGTGCCAGATTTCGATGGTACAAAGCCACCTAGTGTGAGTAGCAACATCGCTGAAATCCTTTCACCTGTAAACAAAATCGATATCGATGAAGGCCTCCGTCTTTATAAATAATTTCGCCGTTCTTTTCGGGCTCACGAGCTTCGACAGCTTTTCTTCGGCGGCCCCGCGAAATCCTCATCGATCGCACTGTATTGCGTTTTAACAGAATATCAAGCGGTCATGACCGTGTCGTGCTTATACAGCAGCGCAGACCGAAACCACACCTAAACAGATTATAACTGACTTCTGTTGCATGAGGTTGTTATGGTAGACATTTGCATAATATCCCCATCGGTGGCCTAGACTTTTATATTAAAAAAAAAAAAAAAAAACATATGTTCAGTTGTTTATTGATGTTTTTTTTTATTACGAATTATATTCAGCCTCGCAGGCAGCTGCAGTACGGCAGCTAGCTCGTAGTCACGGTGACAGCCTGAGCAATGCAACATGCAGGACTGAAATCATCACCACCAACATCGGTTGTTGAAATTTAGTGTTCAATTAGGTTCCCGTCTGTTTACTTGACATTGGTAAGTACGGAACATCGACGCGGAAGGGAACGGCCGCTGACGCGAGGTCCGTGTGTGTTTTTGTGTGCAGGTCTGGAGGAGCTGGTGTTGTCTGAGATCAATTCTCCGTGTCGGACGCAGCAGACCGGAGACAGCAGCAGCATCTCCTCCTTCAGCTACAGAGAGATGATGAAGGAAGGAGCACCGGCACAGACCACCAACAAGGTATTCCGAGATCGTGTTCGTCACAAACGCCAGCTTTAACTAGTTCTTAGGCTACCAGCAAATTGAACCGTTCCCGTGGAATCCTAATCGCCGCAGACGCACGTTTTATCCATAAGTCTGATGAGCCAAGTGGCTATTAATACATACTAGGGATGTGTGTAAGGATTTATCCCGACGGAAAAATGAGCGAGTACTTAAATTTTCCAAGGAAAGTTATATGACACTTTTGTGTAGCTCAGTTTCAGCACTGGTTCTGCTCGCCGCATGTTCCTGTCGTTCATCCATCCAGTATTAAAAATAGCTTCTCACGATGGCCAGACTGCGTATCGGTAAACGTCTGTAGTACAGCAGGAGCTACAGTTACGCCACATGAAATATACGACTGGACTGAAACGTGTAATGTTTATAGATACATATCAAATGCACGTCATAGATGCTATGGATCTCCAGCACCGAGGCCCGTGCGATACGCTGCCGACCTTCCAGCGAAGACGCACACGAAGCAACCACTAACGCAATACGATACGACGCAGCGTAGAATGCGATTCAGCATGGTAGCTCTTCCTCCTCCATGATGATCCTCCACGTGACTCGAGGATGGGACGGGAGAAGGGACTTTTATTTAGAAATCCCGTCGGCGCCGTAGCGAGAGAGCCGCGGGGACTCGGCCGAGAGACCTGCCGAAAATCGGAGATGAGCGCGCGTGCTTAGAGAGAGGGACTACAAGATGATCGGACAAAAATGATTTCTAAATAACGAATCTAGTTGTGTAGATTAAATAACACATTACTATAAACCTGGCGTTTGTCCCCCAACCAATCAGAATCAAGAATTCAGCTGCGCTGTGGTGTAATAGCTTACAGACTCACACCCTAGCTTAACTCAGCACGTTATGTTTACTTTTATTGTAAATGGCTAATACAAATGGATGACGTCTGCATTCTGCATATCCTTTCTGGAGCATGGGTGAGACTGTAAACTCTAAAAAGTGCACACACACACACACACACACACACACACACAAATCAGTCCATCTCGCTCTGTTGCCATGGATAAACTCTTTCTATTTGCAGCTCTCTGAGCTCATATGCAGCTATTAATATACTTCTGGATACTGTAGTAACTATAAATACTGCAGTTTTTTTAAATAAACCTCGCACCAGGAAGTGTTTGATTAAACGGTAAATGCAGCAGCTCGGTTGTAGCACGCGGTGTGAGATTTATGCTCCGCTCACATAGATCAGCGCGAAAGTTATTAGCACTTTCCGCCTCACTCCTTTTCCTTTATAAAGCCAAAATGAAGCAGTCTTTATTTAAGCCGAATCATCATTGTCCTTTAATAAAAGACGCTCATTTAATAAGCCGGAGGGAAGATAAGACCCTCAGGAGAAAGGAGCAAGCATCGCAAGGGACGGCTTCCAGTCTGAGGGGCAGGCCGACCTTCTTTTCCCTGCGCACACGCCGCTTCACGAAAGCACGAATACTTGTAGGAGGATTAAGGAATTGCCTCCTTTCGGAAGCACAGGGAGTATAGATGAGGTGATCAGTCGCTACCGTTCTGACTGACCGTTCACGGCTCTCCATTGTGAGCGAATCGGCCGTGCCGAGCCCATTTGAGCTCCGTCCGGGCCGCAGACTGAGGATTTTCCCAGTCGTTTGAGCAGGACAGCTGCGTTTCTCGCTGCTGTGTTTGTGTAGTTCGAGGTTTTCCACATGGACAGATGCTAAGCGGCCGCGCCCGCGTGTTTACATTGCGCCTCTCTGTTTCAGCGCTCCACAGGCTGAAAGAGTAAACCAGGGCAATGATGAACGGATCCGCGAACGGATTTTTAATCTACAAACGAAGTACAACCACTTTTCCGAATCCGCGTCGTAGAAATTGTTCGGCCGTTCTCCGAGCATTTATATTTCAGGTCGGAACAATATTTCCAGCAAAGGTGGTGCTGCGTAAAATTCCAGCAGCCCCAAACTAAGCGTCACATGACTTACAAACGGGGTGATAAGAGCAATAATAATAATGCCCTCTCTTATTTGATTTAGATTTTTTATTTCTGATAAATATTGTTATTAATATTTATATTCCTAATACGTCGTTCGCGCGACCCCGAGTGACCTGAACACTTCTGTCAGCTTTAAATAGGAACGCGATCTTAATTTCTTGTGCTTGTTTCTCTGTCTGCAGTCCAACACTGGCAGTCCTCAATCCCAAAGACCAGCCGACCTTTCCGACGACGAGGTCAACGAGCTCTTCCAGAGGCTGGCCGAGGTGCAGCAGGAGAAGTGGCTGCTGGAGGAGAAGGTGTGACCTTTGACTTCGCTCCTGCATGCCGCCTGACGGTCGTATCGATTACGTCTCTCTAGTGAAATGTCGCCGCGGAGTGACTGAGATGAACGGGTTGTCACGGCTACTGTAACAGAACGTAGAACGATGCTTTTGATGTAAAATGGACCTTCTTGAAGTTATTACGTGAAATTTACATAAAAGTAAACTTAAAAAAAAGGGTAAGATCGCATGACTTCATTCTACCACAGAGTGAAGAAGAAACATCGGCATGACGTTTTTTTTTTTTAATTTTATTTATTTATTTTTTTAACCTGCCACATTGATTTAGTCTGTTATGTGTCCTGGTGCATTGAGGGAACAGTACAGCATGTGCCGTTTGTTCTTGCGTCAAGGTGAAACACTTGGAGGTCAGCTGCTCCTCCATGGCCGATGACATCTGCAAGAAGAGCGCCATCATCGAGACGTACGTCATGGACAGCAGGAGAGGTAAGAGCCTCGGCGGCTTTTGTTTTTCCGCCCCCAGGCTTATTTGCTTTAAGAGCCGTAACACTGGCGTGTTTGCAGATCTGCTCAGCTGTTAGTCATGCCTCAAGTCCTTTTTTTAATTATTACTTATCATGAGGACAACCAGTAGCTATCGGGGCATGAAATAAAAAAGCTGTCATGATGTCACACGGCCTATGTAATCTTATATCGGGTTCTCTGTTTCTTAAACGATCCGCCGCTTTCTCCGAGTTTTAACGCCGCCGTGTTGCACGTTCGGAGTTTCATTCATGCTGCTTGAAGAAGTCGAATGAGGATGAGTTTTAATTAGGGACGCAGGTATCGCGTACCGATGTACCTGAAATGCTCGGACGTAAGGTGCGACATGTGGTATGTTTATAAAACATGTACACGGGGTGTAGCAGATGCACCAAAAAGGTAATTTGATTAAATTTTTTTATGTTCTGTTGAGTGGAGAGAGAAAAAAATCACCTAAAGTTTCCTGTCGGAGGGAAATAGAAGACTGGCTCCACTTGAAGCAAACATCAAAAATGGGTCAATTTGACCTGAACAGAAAACAGTGGTTAAAGATTCCCCTGTAGCATCTCTGCACTTTGGTCAGATTAGCATCAGCACGTGCCCTCTGCGTTATCTGTCTGCCTCGCTGCCCTTTCTCCCAGGCCAAACGAACATCACTGTAATGAAAATCGACTTCAAGGATGAACGGCGCATTCGCTCGTCTCCATCTCTGCCCCGTATTGTTTTTTCCTTTTTCGGTCACTCCTGTGCTGATTAGAAAACCACTGTACTGAGATGACGCAGATGCTCTGATTTAAGTGTGCGCTGGCGAGTCAGTACCCGAACTCAGTGCCTGATTGAAAATAATTAGCGTTAACTGCTGCCGGAAGAAGATCGAACATGGTGTTGCTGAAGAAGTGTTCGGTAGGTAGGTTGATTGATGGGTGGAGAGATTGATGGCAGCTCACCGAGGCATAACGCCTCATTTGCATTTAGCCTTGCTTCGTATACAATCACACGACGACGTTACAGTCCCTTCCTGAAACACATTAACGCTTAATTCGTTAAAAGTCCCGTAAGACTGACTTATTTAGTTGGAAGCTCAGGATTTGTTCCAGGGTCAGAAATATAAGAAAGAACTCGCCGTTATTATTCCACAAAGATCCCACAACATCGATCAATGTAGTGGCCTTGGTTGTTTACACGTAACCAAAGACCGTACCGATGTGTGTTTTTACATAGTGAGCCTCTTGTTACGGAATGAGACACGTGACGTGTACCACAACGGAGCATCAGCAGACGTGTCGGATATACGCATACGCCGAGCATGCTGCTTTCAAAAACTCTAACCGAGTATGGAGGTGCTTTTGGAAGCCATGCAGATTTATATCACTCTTCAAACGCAAGCAAAGTTACTGAGCGTGCTTATGGGATCAAAAACGTGTCGGGGAGGAAGTGGGAAGTGACGCGAGGCAAAAAGGCGCACGGACCTTAGACACGGCCGACGGAGACGTTTGTATCCGCGCTGGTCTCGGACAGAAGGACGTTCCCTGTTCCACCGTGCCGGCCTGTCCGTTTTTACACAGACACCGAGCTCTCGTACCCTCAATCGCTCCGACTCCGAATCGGAACGAAAGACGCCACAACCCGTTCCATATCCGGATCTTTTTCACAGAAGGTGCAAAATTAACTACAGTTGGGGGAAAAAATTAAACATGAGTACCAAGATCGATTTTTAACCTCTGATCTACAACAATTATCGAAACAAAGGATTTATGATACCATCTAACCGTGTAGATAATTCACAGCAATCCAGGCCTTTACTGAGATTTGGAATACCTCGTGAATCTCATTTTCCTCACTGGGATTGAAGTGCTTTTATTTATTTATCTATCTAGCAAGCCCCCTCTGTTTTCGACTTGTGCGCGAGCAGGCACTGGAGCTCAATAACATTGCCTGGCCTGCTGTCAGGAAGTCCAGTCTGCTCCGCACGCAAAGGGGAAATCTTAAAAAGCCTCACCGCGAGTTTGATTTCCGAACTTCGAGCAGGAGCTTTAACTGTACCTTTTCAGTGAGCAGATGTCGGCTGAGGAATTGTCTCACGCACATGATCGACTAAGAGGAACACGTCTAGAACGTGTTTTCGGGGTGTTTGAGATGCTGTCAAGGTGTTTCGTTTGTGACTGGCTGCTTTAATTAGTCACGCATTACACATATGGCGAGTTCCGTAATGATTTAAACTGCCGGTTACTCGGCGGTGTTAAAGTATATTCAGAGAAAAGGAAAATGCATAGATTTATTGAGGGGTCGTTAAGGGTTAGTCAATAGAATATTTGTGCACATGGTTGTAGGCGGTACTTCCTTGTGGAACCGCGGAACGATTTAGCTGTAAATACAAACTGCAACATGAGCGACGATTTCATGGTGGTTTTTTATTTGAAGACAAATCGGTTCTACAACCAGAAAGAGAAAAACAAAGCGATGCCTCAGTGTTCGTGTCACGAGACGCATTTTAAAAGTGCAAACAGGGCCTTAGTGGCCACTTTGAGAACGACGCCTGTGCGTTCACGCACCGATCCGGCGACCTAATGCTAGAATATGGCAGCAGCACAACAAATCATGTAGCTGCAGGTCAAGAGCTGTATTCTGATCTGTGATGTGAAGATTAACTGACATGATGGGAAGAGCTTAAGCATCTGTCTTTGATCGTGGTGGGGTTGTTGGTGCCAGACGGGGGCTGTTTCACCTTTCACCTTTCACCCTGGACCCTAATTGACCCCTTTGGACCCTTAAGGGCTGTGATCGGATGACGACTCGGTCGAGCGTCTTCAATACAAGAGTCAATGTTGGTATTGCGTGGAGATCTGTTCCACTTTCTTTCTGTCACACGCGCAGCGCCACTTTCTGAGGTATGCTGGCACCTTTGGCCCTGAAAGAACCTCTCAGATCACGGAGATTACAGTCATTACTTCAGGCGTCCTGTCTCCATCAGCCTTCTAGCAAATGGGTTAATCTCATGTCCGCAGTAGAGAGGGAAGACGATGTGACGCCGTCCTCCCCTCCCCTCCCCTACGAGCTTTCCTCCTGTTTTAATTTCATGACTGACTGATTTAACATTTAATGCCAGACTAGGTTTCATTAAGGCCAGTGTCTTCTAATTGTAAATATTGTGTTATAAAAGTTGAAGGTCCCTGATCCTTGGAAGCGGCGTCGCACAAGCGCGTCGCGCTTTTCTCCGTCGTCACTCATTAGGCGTTTAAAGAACAATCGGCAGCTTTTAAGGGCTTTTATTTTTTGAGCGTGCGTCTGAACTAAAAATATACACATACACGACCAGTCAAAAGTTTGGACACGCCGTCTAATTCAATGTTTTTTTCTGTATTTTTATTACTTAAAAGGCACTTCATGAAGTCTTAAAGTAATGATGGACTGTTGTTTCTCTTTACTTAGTTGAGCGGTTGGTGACATAATATGGATTACTGCAGTT
>JAQQZX010000040.1:4232207-4248114 GCA_030068355.1 Notoglanidium maculatum
ACTTCATGAAGCTGGTTAAGATAATGCCGATTGTACCATCACGGTAAATGGTGGCTACTTTGAAGAATCTAAAATATTAAACTTTTTTTTTTACACTTTTTTGTTTACCACATAATTCAGTATATGCCGAATGTGTTGCTTCATAGTTTTGATGTATTCTGTAATGTTTTACAACGTAGAAAGCAAAAAACATAAAGAAAAACCTATGAAAAAGAGTAGGCGTGTCCACACTTTTAACTTTTGACAGAATCGTATCGTCGCGTACGTACATGCCCGATACACAGATAGTCCGCTGTCGTAGGTGTACGTCCGTGCAGTTCAGTCTTCCGTCCTCTTCTGCTATCAGAGACTAATGGACTATGTATATTAATGGGCCTGCTGGAGAAATCACTTGCAGGATCATCTTTAGTCTTGTTTATTTTTGATTGCTGCTCTCTGCAAAATGATGCACATTAAGAAAGCAATTTGTGCATCAGAATGAGCTGGGTTTATTTCAGGGTTTACATACCTCTCAGGGAGCAGGTGCGGCGGCGGCGTGGCCGGACGACCGCCGTTCATTTTCTAGTCGTTCCGTTTAACATCATGCATCTCTCTATTGTGTTTGGATATTTTACATGGAAAGAGATAAATAAATAAATAAAAGCTTGTAGTCGTTACTGTGCCGTAAGAATAACAATAACAGAACGCTTCCTGACGCGTTGTTAGAGAAAACTACTCAGCTTCTCGTTTTCCTAGAACATCGCATCCCTGCCAAGTTTCATTCCTTGCGGCTTTCCTGCCGAAATTGACGTAGCGCTCCAAATACGGCGTTGCGCTCCGTTTGATTATTTGGACTACCCCGAATCCAACCCTAATAGTTCTACCATGTAAGGTTTCTCAGAGTCCGTGCTGCTTTCCCGGCATCGTTTTCCATTGAACGTCCCATTTTGTTTACACTAGAGCAGAAATGTTTGATACTAGCACCAGACAGAAGAACTCTCTTCCTGACATCGACGTCGAATGTCGGAAGCTTCCAGACGATGTAAACACATTCGCCGTAGTCTTGCTGGTTGAATGGATCCCGTATGTCACATCTGTGGAGCCTAATGGCTTAACGCGTCTTATCTAAAAGCGTTCATTTTCTAATGGCATAAAACTTTCGCTTTGATAAATGTTCTCGATGTTCTAGCAGCGATAATTCTAATGCGGGCTAATGAAAGATCTAATGATTTGCTTTCCTTGAGATTGGTTTCACTCGGGTGGCTACGGTCTAGAGGGAGCAGAGATACGGGTAAAGGCAGGCCGCGCTGTTCTAGGAAACCTTGCACTCTGTCGTGGAGTGGACGATATGGCAGAAATATCATATCCCGATATTGAAGCCGTTTTTAAGACGCATGACGATACTGAGGCCTACTAAGGGTTGTACGGTTCTGAATCTTCCGCTCGCACCAGGGGTCGATTTCCGCAATACGTATCTTCTGCTTTCAGAGTTTGTGACTCGTTACAAAATGACGCGATGCGTTTGATATCAGGAAAAAGTGTATCGAGGCATCGTTGATCACAATATCGCTACGCTATCATCTATCATCGCCCTGCTGAATGCCGAAGCCGCGTATGCGGTAAATGACCACAGCCGTGAGTCGGACCTCTCAAACTCGTTTTACCCGAAGCCGTTCACACGTTTCTGTCTCCCGCAGATGGAGGAGGAGCCGCGTCTCATACCGCTCACCAAGGAGAGAGGGGAGGTTTGAGTTCGGTGCTCCGGGATCTGGTCAAGCCTGGAGACGAGAACCTGCGGGAGATGAACAAGAAGCTGCAGAACATGCTGGAGGAACAACTCACCAAGAACATGCATCTGCAGAAGGTATGGCGGGAGGAGTGATGGGAATCTTTTTATTTTGATAATTATTTATTTTATTTTTTTACACTGATACATGAAGACTTCCTTATGACATCGTTATACGTAATACAGCGCGTATCGCGTATGTTTACTAGGGCGAGACTACAGTCCGGTAGGAGCGTTTACCGATTTCGATCACCCGTTTCTGCTGCTTTAAAATCAAATTCAAAGATGACGTTCGGAATTTTTTGTGGATGACCTTTGACCTGTGCCTTGGTCTCGTGAGACCGACAGAATACAAGCGAGCAGGACTTCTTACCTCATTGTTCATGTTTCATATTGTTGCTTTGTGATCTATCGATCTGATCTCCTTCATGGAGACACACTAGCATGTTTGTGGCACAATTTATTTTTCTCTGCGTGCTAGCAAGGAGATAAAAAGGGCGTTTTTACTAAAAAAAAAACAAACAAAAAAAACAGTTTAAATATTAAATTATTCGATTTCAGTACTGATGCACAAAGAAGCTGTTAAACCGTCGGAAAAGTGTATCATGATGTAGGATCGGTGATGTGTTTTCATCTCTTCCAGCTAGCAGCCAGCCGTTTGGGCCAGTGAAAGTGGAAGATTAGCTGAGATGTATGCAAATTAAATATTTACAATGTTAGGAACGACCCGTTTGTGGCTCAGAAACCCTTTGCTTCATAGGCTGCTAAATTATTATTATTATTATTATTATTGCTTCCCGATCCAAACCCAGGTATGTTGCGTAGACTTGAATCATAGCAAGCGTGACTCATGAGATTCCCTGCTTTGCTAATAAGCTGCATAAACTATCAGCCTGATGCTGGAGGATCGTGTGCAGAGCTAGTTCTGACAGCATGCTAGGCAGTGTGTGTGTGTGTGTGTGTGTGTGTGTAGGCGGTTTGCTGTCACGACGCTCTGAGACTCCACCGACGGGAGCTTATTCATCGAGAGCCAAAATGTGGGTGGTTATTTTTTAACGATGAAGCGGTTCGTGGTGCAGGAATAGCAACTCTACCCCGGGTGCCCTGTTGGGGCGATGCTTTTGATGGGATTACACCATCACACAGATCAACTAATGACAATTAACCTGTCGATTCACCGTCCACGGTCCAAGAGAATTCAGTCTGATTCACCGGTTTGTATGCTGGTAGTGTTTTAGCCAAACGGTGCCGTTTTAATACAGCCGTAACAGGTCACCGTTTACGTAACCCGTGGACATGGGTGTCGGTACGGGTTTGGGTGTATTTATAATGATTGCGGAGGCGCGCGAGCGTTCAGTGCGGGAATATATATATATATATATATGGAGAAAAGCGGAGTTGTGTACAGAGATGAATTGGATTTTAGGCCTATAAATAAACAGCAGCGCAGCTTATGCAACAAGTCATCGACATCGCTATGAAGAGTATTGGCTGGTCTTGAATGGTTCAGTCGCTTTTAACAAGCACTACATCTGCAAGTTATGCCGGAGCAAGAAGAAGAAGAAGAACAAGGCCGCACTTTTAAGGGGAAAAGCGAGGACGAAAGCCGTCGGCCATGCCAGCTCATAGTCACGCGGATGTCTGGAAGCGAACGGCCTCCACTTGTGACTGTAGAGGCCAAAGGTATTCTTGTGATGTCTGAATCAATATTTATCCCCGTCCGTCTATTCCTGAAGCGCGTCCACGTCTATCATCCGTACGTCTCGTTTTAGCGAGCGAGTCACGTTGCGTGTCGTCTAAAGTTCCAGCACCTTAACGGAGCACTGACCGCGTAGCAAAACACACCGCACGTCATTATAAGGAAACGAAATGTCCAAACGATAGTTTTAGCGTCTTGCAGAAGTATTCACCCGCTTTAGCACTGGGTTGAGTTAACGGTCACATTTATTCGAATGACAAAGCATGAGCAGGTTTTGCCAGGAGCGTCATGGCAGTGACTTCTATAGACTAGTTTGTTTTTGTTTGTTTTTTTAATCGATTTCATTATGTTCTGCTTAAAAAAAAAACAAAACAATGTCCTGATGAATAAAGGGACGTTTTCACACAGCAATGCACCAGGAATCATTTGATCAAGAGTAAATGTTGAGAAACGCTTTGTGTGAAAGCAGCCTGCTTTTAGGGCCCGGCAGCAAATAAGGAGATTGGAGAGATGGACTACGCTGCAGAACCAGAAGTACCGGGGCCGAGCTGGACCTCGTCCAGCTCCTCCTGTAAGCCCAGTGATAACCCATAACCGACTCAGTGCTGTTTGGACCGGATCTGAAAACACTGTTAGCCTTTGAATGACTGTTTTTCTTCATACCATTTTGTTTCTTTGAAGAATATTTGCCTAAAATGTATTTTGTTTTCTCTTGCTGACTTTTTTTTTGGCAGTTGGCTCAACACCCGCTGAAGGACCGCAGGAAAGCAGAGAGCAGAGACTTCATCATAACACTGCTTTGTTTATATACAGTGCATACCGTATAGTTTTTTTAAAATTTATTTATTTATTTTTTTAAAAGAATACGTTTCGATTTCTTTGATTACGTTCTGACAACGACGGACGTTTTAAATAACATTTTCATCTGGACTGCATGGTATGTTCTTTCGTATGATAAATCATGCGTACATGCGTCTGCTTTTTGTGTTGACAAACATTCGGATTACGTCTGATCAGACAGGTTAAAGCCGTGCCGCATCATTAAAACCTGCAAGTACTGCAACAGCCGTTACCGCGATCCCGAACGCCATTTTGCGAAGCCCCAGTATGTGCGTCAGAGACTTTATTTATCCAGAGTGAGAGGGTGTTTTTGGTGGTGAGAGGTTCAGGGACGGTCTGGATCCTTGGCGGAGTGGCGCGCGGGTGTTATGGGAGCCCTGCGGGAGTTGTAGGTTACACAAACGTCCTACTTTAACCTTCACAGGAGGAAGAGGTGGAGGGAAGGGGAGGGGCTGGTGCTCCTGGAAGAAAGTTTTAAAGGCTCAGCAGCTTTGACTTCACCACTATCGGCCCACCGTGTCCAGTTTCCGTGCACGCCGTCGCCTGGGATTCCTGCGCCTGGCTGACCTGACGTCGTCTTCTGCTGTTGTAACTCATCATATGTTCTGAGATGCCTTTCTGATCATCACGGATGTACATAGTGGTCATTTGAGTCATCATAGCCTTCCTGTCAGCTTGAACCAGCTCTCAACAGGCTGTCATCGTTTGGATGGCTTTTTGCTTGTGTAAACGCTACAGACCGCTGTGCATGAAAATCCCAGTTGCGATGTTCGATGTGAACGTTAACTGAAGCTCTCGACCTGTATCTGCGTGCCTTTATGCAGTTCGCTGCTGCTACATGATCGGCTGAATGGATAATTGCATGAATGAGTGTTATCAAGGTGGCCGGTGAGTGCTTATACACTGTATAAAATAAAAAAGTCCGCCTGCCGGTGTCCTGATGTTCTTCTATATGTACTCGGGTTATATCTTAAAGTTTGAAGAGAGGTTGCAGTTGGAGATGTGAGGAGGAGTGTGTTGGCTGCTGTTCAGCGTATGCCAGCGTGTAGTGGTAGTAGAGGTTGAGCTTGTCGAGAGAACTGGGAGCGATCACAAAGGAGGGAACGCTGTAGCTGCTGGATGAGTCGATAGTCCACTGGAAAGCGCTGGCTTTATTCTTCTCCGTCGCTCCGTTTTACACTCCGGTAATCTCTTTCTCACTTTTTCTAACTATTCGGTTACTTTCCTCACCCTCTGTCCTTCTTTTTTCACGTCGCATTGCTTTCCAGGGGCTTTATTTGGTCACAAGGCCAAAGTGAGTGCTCAGATCACAACCGTTTATCTTTCAGCATGGATTAGAGATTTTAGTACCGCCTCCTGATGTTGAACTCGTCTTCCTGTATGTTCTTTATGTTCACGTGTACATGTTCACTGGCTCATTGTGTTCTGTTGTCTTGCAGGATCTGGAGTTGTTATCTCAGGAGATCATGCGTTTGAGCAAAGGCACCGATCCTGCGCAAGATCCCAAGGCCACGGGCTAGCGTAAATAACACCGAAGAAAGCCCCACAGCCTCTCGGTCTGATTGGCCATGGATGCGGAGAGATGCTGCAACTTCTTCATACCACACAGACTGGATGACTGGATCGATCCTCATGTTCACGCAGAGGAGGGATACGTGTGTGATCACTCGCAAGTCCTCAACTGCTGAATGTACTTAACACTGTAACACTTTGCGTGTCGCCTTTGTCTCTGGAGCAGGGCGGGTATCTTGCTAACTGACCCACAATGCTTTGCGTCTACGACCCGCTTCGCCGATCCCGAACCTCCTCCAACCCCACGAGCTCGCCCGTGCTGACGAGACGGCCCGTCTGTTCAGAGTTCCTGCTTCACATCGACAGCAGCTTCCTGTTTTCTCTTTGTGTCGTGTTCATGTAAATAGGAACGATAAAATTAGTCCTATATTAGTTCCAGACAATTATAAGATGTATAGTAATAGCTGGTAAGACGTGAGCGTTGCGAGGAGAGTCACGCCGCTCGAGTTCGGTTAGGTTCATTATGTCTGCTGTTCATTATAGCAACAAATTAAAGTGTTTCCGGAGACGTGCGAGCGCACGTAATTGGGCCGATAATTGCCACAGCGTTTTGCACGTCAGCTCAGAGCGCCGCTATGAAGTAAATCGACCCCGCAGCCCCACGGCCTCCCCTCGTTACCCCGCCGCCCTTCTGCGTCTCCGCCTCACCGCTTGCTTGCCGTCTGATCCATTTTTAATCTAGCCGGAGAGTCCGCTCATTTCACAGCGAGTTCGATCCGAACGCTATGACATCATTCCACTTGCAAAGCTTCCGAATAGTAAAGACAAGACATTCTGTTTGATGGGAAACGCCTGTTTTTTTTGTTTTTTTTTGGACACTACAGATTGAGCCGAGCTCAACTTTTGCTCTCTTCAAAACAATTCCGACCAAGAACCTGTCCGAGATTTCCCGTGTCCGTCCTTGTCTTGCCGTGTGTAAACGTTTGCACTGGTCTAACCTGTTCGCCTTGCTCATTCTGTATAAACACGGAACATGACCAAAACGCTACGTGGTTGTTAATCCTAGGGCGATTATTAATGATTCGATTTTTAAAAGGAACACTCCTGCACTTTTCAATTTCATCCCTGCACACTGCGTCTGTAGTGCCTGCGTGATCACCTTGGATCAGAAATGCAACCTGATTACTCACGTCTGTGCCTGTACCTTGCTTACCTGGAAACCCAGTTAACTAGCCTAGAAGCAGCAGTGACGGGCGAGTCAAGCGAAATCCTTAAAAACGAGAGAAACCGTCTATTTACATTTATACTTACAAAAGTAATAGCCCCTTCTTCTGCTTCCTTAACTCTGTTTACACTTGTATTACTAACCGTAATAATTAGGATGAAACAACAGGTTGAATTACACAAATTTAGAGCTTTTATCAGTTATTCACTGAGCAGATTGTGAAAAATTACATCACTTCCTGTATGATTGAGATTTGATTCATTTTCATTTCCTCCGGGGGAAAAAAAAGGAATCGTGTTGGGTGCATTATCATCCTTGGAAATCACACACGCGTTGCAGATGAGAAAAACACGAGAGCATTCCTTTAACAGGTTGAGTCTGAACTTTATTGCTAATGCTGGTGAGTACAGGGAGGAAGTGCGCGTATAGCGTTTAGCGTTACTGTATGACTGAATACTTGAGACTGATTTATTCACTGGCTTAAACAGCGAGTCAGGATGAGATTTAAGCAATCACTAATATGTTTTATTGTTATTGGGTGCTTGTAAAATAATTACATGCCTAATTGACTTTTATTTGATTTGCATAGTTTGCATGTTGTGTAATATTTGACGTTTCTTCCTCGGACACTACTTAAAAGAGCGATTTTTACAGCGCAACGGTGAACGGTGAAATGACCAGCGGGTTTGCTGTGAGGACCTTCACCTTGGACAGACCGATTTTCTCGAGGAATCCTGCTTAAAACCTTCCCAGACTTTTTTTTAACACGGATATCTGTCGACTCAACAATGCTGATTAGGAACCTAGAGCAGAATGCCAGTACTCGGTCAGACATTTCCCTTCAGCCCTTCTTGATATTTATTCATCCATGTTTGTCAGCTGTCATGTTTGGTGAAGAGCCTGATTTCTTGACGTCTTGGAGCGTTAATAAAGAATGGCTGGAAAATAAATGTTCTCTGTAAACACATTTCATTCACGCTGATAATTGTTTTTCGTGTAAGACTTTGCCCTGAGTTGTTTATGGTAGCCGGGATGAAGCAGCTGTAATTAGAAATGTGTCGACTTGTGATGTTTACTAGAACAGAAATGCCACTGCCTACAGTGCGCATCACACACACACACACACACACACACACACACACACACACACACACTACTCATGTGCACACCATTACCTGGGCTGTTCACCGTCCAGTACAGCTGTACAAAAGGAGAAAAGAGAAAGGTGAGCCTTGACTACGCGCACGCACACGCGCACACACATTTTTCCCAGTTGCCCATTGGAACAGCCACTGGTTACTTTGCCAATTATGTCACCAAATGAAACAGGTAATTAAATAACCTATAGCTTTTGGATTCCCCCTATTTTGCCAATTTGCCCCCACTAGCTAACTGCCCCATATCACACAACATCTGCCAATCAGGGCACTTGTTCACCATGAACAAGTTTATATCTAGCAGTGTTTTATATAATTTTCTCACTCAATATATCACACAATTACTAAACGGTGGAACGAATGTAGGTGCTATATCTATAGTCCAGTCTTGAGATGTTTTCTGTATCGTCTTGGACTTCTTGACATTCGTCTCACTACTTCACCTGCACTAATTTTGACCAGAAGTAATGCCTTCTTCTAGAAACCAGCCTAATTATTACATCTGGTTGAAGAAAAGGCTCGATGTCGGCTCCCTTTGATTTGGACTTGATCTTGACCTGGCCTCGACCCCGTTAATCTTGACTCAATTGTCCTGGTCTTGGACTTTGGAAAATGGCAGCTACGATTCCAGTTATATGTACCTGTGATTGAGAAGAGAGTGCGGTTTTATCATTAATTTGAGAGTCCGCAATAGTGCCTATAATTTGAACAAGCTAAACTAAGCTCCTGGCTCTACACTACATAAAGCTGGGCGTTTTTAAATGAAGTGTTGCCATGGGGATGTGAGACGTAAAGCCATTATTCTCTACACAAATATCTCTTTTGGGAAGAAATTTGTTGGCTCGAGTTTGCATGAAACAGCAACTACTGCCTTTAGGTAGCTGGCAGATCCACAGATGATATGATTCAGAGACGTATGATGAAATGCTGATCTGTTTAGTGAATTTGGCATTTTAGCCAGCAGCATTTTACAGACTAGGCACGCTTCAAACGTGGGAGAGCAGTTTTAATCTCAACTCGAGGTGATTCCCGAAATAGCTGTTTGAAGAGACACAAGCTAAGCAACCTGTAGTTAAGCCTCTTTTAACCGTCAAGATGCTTTTTCAGTCGCTAACATGAGGAATTGGTCTGGAACCCTGCTGAGCCGTGCTTGGGATGAACCTGAAGTGGAAAAAAGCCCCTGAAACAAGCAGGAACTTAAAAAAAATAATAATAATAAAATAGGCATGTTATGCAAGCATATTGATTTTGTCAGAGAAATTCCGGTGTATATCGAGCCTCAGTAGTAATGGTGCAGTCTATAATTTCACATTTAAGGAATAAGTTAGTCCCTTTCATAATAGCTGCTTTATAGCAAATCACAGGTTCATATTTTTCATACATAGTTCATAGTTTTTTATCATATACAGTCCAAGCTTGAGTGCCAGCACTGAGTGCCAGCACCGTCTCCAGAGAGCAGCCTGTGATTGATGAAGGGCGAAACAGATCATCAGCAATGAAATTTGCTTTAAGGTGTCAAACCTGATGCCTCGTAGCGTCTCGGCTTTCACACCCTTGTTTCTATTTCAATCAGGTTCTGTCAGGATAAAGCCTTATACCGTTCCCTCAAGATCTCAAAATAGTTTAGGTGCCATTGGGTTTCATCTGTCCAAAGAATCTTGTTCCAGAACTGGGTGGTGGTGTTTTTTTCCCCTATCAAAGTCTATTCCGGCCCTTCTATTTTTGAGTGTTACCAGTGATTTGAATCTTGACGTAAATCGTCTGTATTTGCATTGATGAACGCTTGATTGTAGACTTTGTCAGTGATCCAACCTCATCAAGAGTGCTCTTGACTTGGCTACATGTTGTAAAGGGGTCACCAAGCAAAGAATTCTGCGATCATCCACTTTAGTTGACTTCTGTGGTCTTCCAGGCCTTTTGATGTTCTTCCGAGCTCACCATTGCGTTCTTCTTTTTAAGAACGTACCAAATTATTGATTTGGCCACTCCTAAAGTCTGTGCTCTGTGTCTGAGAGCTTTCTTGTTTTTTTGGGTTTTTTTTGGCCTTCACTTGCGTCGACACCACTTTGGACCTCATACTGTTGATTCTTTTGAACAGTGACCAAATTCAGAACTCGGAAGGAACTCCAGACCCTTTTTTTCAATTCTCCAGTTTGGAGCTTGTGAAAACCGAGGGACCGTGTAAGAATAAATGGTTGTAATTCCTAGCTATTAAACCGTTAATGCAATATTTTTTTGTTAAACGCCTTAAAGCGGAAAATCTACACTTCAATCACATCCTGGTTGCTTAGTTTCAAAAACATCATAGTGGTATACAGAGGCAAAATTATGGAAATTGTGTCACTGTCCAAATATGTATGGTCCCGACTATACATCACGTACAAACACGTGCAGGCTCAAGTCGTGTACGTCTCGTATCTCTTTCATGTTGCTTTGTGGTTGAGAAATGATTTGTGTTGAGGTTTAACACCATGATTAATCAGTGCCTTGACTGGTAGTGCTTGACATACCCATTGCACTCTGTGTACTAAACATCCTGATGTAAAACTCGGATTAATTTTCCTCCTAACTCGTACGAATTAAAAAACAACAACAACCTGAATACAAGGAAACTGTAGTCCATTTGCAGCTTGCTTAATTGGAGCAACTCAAGAGTGCAAGACTGGCCTTCATGTGAGCATAGCTAATTGGTTTTCTTGTATTTTTCATGCCCTCGGGGATCGCCAAATGTCCTAAGGTGAGCGTAATGTTTCTACTAAGTCAAGCTGGCAGGCGATATTGGTGAACTCGGGCATTCGAGTTAATTAAGCTGACACTTTAGCACCCTTTCAAATCTGCTGCTTAATTAAAGGCGGCACAAAAGCGTCTGCTGCCGGACCTCCACACCAGTGTAATTACACAGTAAGATGAAGTCTTAGATGGTTATCGTTCACCTCATTTGAGATCATTTTATTAGCAATTTGGCTGCTTGTTTGCTTCTGCATTTAGGTAATGTTTTTTTTTTTTGTTTTTTTTTTAAACGCACAAGCAGACTTCCTTTCAGAGGACTCGGGTCAGTATATTAATGATGTTAATGTTGTAGCGGTTCAAGTAAAGCTAAATTCGATAACCCCTTGGAGTCCGAAGCAATTTAAGCGAGTTAGCATAATTATAGACATAAGGAACAGGATTTCCCCAGAAAGCATTGTAATCTGATTTCACCTTTCTGAAACAGCATTACGGTGTGTTTTTAAAAATGTAAACAGGAGCAGTGACGTGCTTCATACATCATTTTTATACCACAGTGCTCTTGAATTCTGATCGGTTAGATGTTGATTTGTACTCTATAAGTGTAGCTCAGAATGTGCACATCACAGGTTATATTAATGAAAGGTTTATTGGAATCTCCAGCGTCAGTGCTTTTTCCATCAGACGGACAAAGGTGTCCGAGAACGGGAACGTGTCCAGGATGTAGTGTTTGAGGAATCCGGTTTCTCAGTAGCGTGACAAAATCCTCGTTTTTTTTTTGAGAGAGCTTTGAGAGAGAGAAAAGAAAGATTAGCCGGTGAATGTCTGTTTATAGCTACTATAACATAACTGATAACAGGAACTTCCTTGTTTCATGCAGGTTCTACAACATTAAAAATAAGTGTTGTTCTTTAGTAAATAAAAAAAAAAAAACTGTTCGTATTGGGAAATTGTGTGTAAAGAGATAAAACACTTAGGGGAGCCTGTTGAACAGATTTAGTCCCCTTTTTTTTGCTGTTATAATAAGCGCCACTCTTCTGGGAAGGCTTTCCACTCCATGTTGGAGCGTGGCTGTGGGGATTTGCGTTCATTTAGCCGCAAGAGCGTTGCTGAGATCAGTTGGGTGAGGAGGTCTGGGGTGCAGTTGGCTTTCTAGTTCATCCCAGAGGTGTTCAGTGGGGTTGAGGTCAGGGCTCTGTGCAGTTCTTCCACTCCAACTTGCGACCTGGAGCTCGCTGTGTGCAAAGAGGCATTGTCATGCTGGACCAGGTTTGGGCTTCTTAGTTTCAGTGAAGGGAAAGTGTAATGCTACAGCATACTTTCTGGTAACACTTTGCCGAAGAACCACACGACGCTGTGATGGTCAGGTGTCCAGAAGCTTTTAGCTATATCGCGTAGCTACTCTGTATTGCTAGCTCTCTAGAAAGCGGATTAATTAGCAAGATAACTAATTTGCCTGGCATTTTATGGCATTTTACGCTCTGGAACTGCAAGTGCATTATGTAAAGTCAAGTCTGTGTTAAGTAGACTATGTAATTTCATGAGAAAAATTCTAAAGACACAACCTGTTTTTGTGGTATTCACTATTTTGGAAGTAAAAGTACGTTTGAGGTGTGAAGTGACCTTGATATATGGTGGAATCAGTTTGCTTCGTGAGTCTTTTCTTTGTAATGTACCAACACATTTGAGGAAAATGATGCTATTTCTGACAATTCGGTCTCCTTTTCACTATCACTCTGTTCTTGAATACAGTAAATGGCATAGATCGCTAGCTAAATTGTTAGCCTCGGATATTAGCTAGCTTGTGTTTGCTGTCATGACTTTAATCAATGTATTGTGTGTTTCTTTGTCAACGGGAGTCAACAGGGAGTATGGATGACCCGCAGGATGTTTTTCTTCCCGCGACACTGCTGTCTGCGTGTTTGATTCATAAGTAATGCAATCTGCTGAATAAGCATCCCTCCTCTTCCTCCTCACGTTGTGCACTATTCTCCCAACCTCCCCTATTCGGAGGTAAATATTTCATGCCGGGGAGATTATTTTTAGCAGAGTGTAGACTGAGAATTGCCCACATTAGGCAGGCAGGATTGATTAAGTATGTAGGATGTAGGACAGGGGTTTCACATTCACGTTTAGGTTTTTTTATTTTTTTTTATTTTTTTTAGTGGTTGTTGTTTTGTTTTAGGTTTTTTGCTTTTATTTCCTGGGAACGGTATGTGTGTACATTGTAGTTACAGAAAACGTTACCTTCATCCTAACTGCCAATAGTGCGTAAATTTCGTTTTTTCGCCTGTCGCTGAATATTAAAGGTAAATTCAATTTATATAGCATTTACTTATTAAAATAAAACTAATGATATTTCCAGCATTTCAATGTTTTCTGATGCATCGAACTACACTTGGGATCATTATCGCAGTCATATAAGGACGGGGCATGCTGTTGAAATTGAATATTTCCCTTTAACAGAACTTTATTCCTCTTATACCAACAATTCTTTTGCCGGCGCTAGCTATTTTTATTCGTTACGTCGTATTTTAACCAGATTTAATTACATTTAACATCCATGAAACAAGTTCGTTCCTGTTCTTAGTGTAAACATCAATCTCTTTTTTTTTTATGCTGATAAGACAAAAAAAAAAAAAAGAATGCAACTTCTGCTTACCAGGAAAGTCAGAGTTACAAAGCACTGAGCCTGGAGACTCCTAACAAACTCATAAAATAAAACCGTTTGAAAGTCCTTCCTGTCCGAGGTGTTACTATGGAAACGCTAATGTTATAAACCCGTGAGTTGTTCGCAGAGAGCGCTGCTGTTACGGAGTACAAACCAACAACTTCTGACCAATCGGCTTGAAGAATTCAGCCGCGGTGTGTAAAGATCAGTAAACATTAGCGTTCGTTGTAAACACGATGTGTAATTGAACGCTTCTGATCCAGTGTGTGATCTTTGGCTTAAGAACTGAATATTGTTGCCAGCGTGGGTGAAAGTGATCCCTTCTGTTTTTACAACGCACACACTGTGCTGCATGTCCTGTGGTTTTAACGCAAGTTAATTACCGGCTATGGGATCATCATCTGGATGAAGTAACACTACACGTTCGGAAAGGAAGTCGCGCTAAACTGAATCCGATATCAGAGTGTTTGAATAATAAAGAGCAAACTTGAGCAGGGCATCATTTATGCTGATGGGTTTGTTGCTGGAGTTGGTTTCAGGTGCGCAGAACATGAATCATGAAATAAACAGACCACATCGATGATAGATGAAGAAAACGGAGTGATAATTCATCCCCTGTACGCTTTCCGTCGCCAAACGTGACTCGATCTTTTTTTTTTTTTTTTGCGTTTTTTTATCACAGCGTGTGGATGTGAATATGACATTTCATATCAGAAGCAGGATTAGATGCACTGGAGAAAAAAAATGAGTGAATGTGGAATCAGGACGATTCAATCCGTCAGCCTGGAAATTTCCGTTCTTGATGCAAAAGAAGCGCAAACGAGTTCACATCATTCCGCTTGCAGTGTTGGATTTGTCATAGCGTGTGACGTTAATTCCTCATGATACGCCGCATTCATTATAAAATATGCAACACAGTGTGATGCCAACTTTCATCCGAGTCACACGATTCTAGTCTGACTTCACGTTTTTGTAAAAAACAGCCTGGAGTGACCTAGTAAAGTACTACAACGATGAAACGTCACATACAGCTCATATATATACATATATATGTGAAAAAGCATTATGCGTTTGAGTAAATCACATGACCTTCATCTGCAAAATTAACAAGGAAATCAAGCAATCATGATCTGACCAGCAGGTTTTTAAAGCGTTAATGAATTACGTAAAATTTTTTTAAAAAAACCAACCATTAAAATAAATCCGGAAGCTCTGCCTGTGAAGAATCCTGGAAATAAAAGCTGTAAACGGATGATGAAAAATCTTGTGAAAATACATGGTCATAAGTCATGCGAACAATGACTTACATTTGAAAATAAAGGAATCGCATGAAAAAAAAATTACATAGGAAAGCACATTACGGATGAAAAAATAAATTTGTGAGAAAAATCACATGTGAAAAATAAATCAGGAAGAATGGATCATTGCAAATATTACAGGCGAAACTTGATGAATCGTGTAGAAAATTAGATGTGAAAACATTCATCATGAGAAATAAAGGGATGGTGTGAAAAGGATTCCACATAAGAAAAGAGTTGTTGTGAAAAGTCAAAATGAATGATCATGAAGAATGGCTAAAGATCTCACGTGAAAATAAATGTGAAAACTTATGACAATCATAAAACTGAATCAGGTGGAAAACAAATCGCATGTGAAAATAAACACCATATAAGACTAATATATGAAATTTGAAGTGTGCCAAAATGTATTAATTAACTTTTCTGTTAATCGGTGCTCCAAGCAGTCCTGATATAACCACGCTGTGAGAGTAAGAGTAAGCTTTAAATAGGTTTAAATTCAATTAAAAATGCACCAGTTTCCTTTTCCTTGTACTAGCTGTCTATAAATAGCGTCTTCTTTCCCCATGCAGGAGTACAGTGAGTTAACGGCGCGGGTCATCCGTGTCCAAAGCCCGAGTTCTGAGCTTCTCTCTGCTCGCTGCGCTTCCATTAAAGTATTAAACTCCAGCGTGCAGTTCACTCGGCCTGCGATCTGCTCCTCTCCTCGGCTCCAGTACAGTGTAAAGCTGCACAATTTCTAAACCCTAACCCATGCGAAGTAATAAAGAGCTTCTTATCTCGGCACCCGAGAAAACTCGTTCATGAATGTTTGGGTCCGTGATGGAGAAATGACCCATGAAGTCTCGCATGTTTTCTTCCTTATTCTATTATTAAACTCGGACTAAACCACTACCGAGTCCTGTGTTTAATCTGTTTATGAAAGCACTGTCTGTCTGGTTAGCACTGTCGCCTCACAGCAAGAAGGTCCTGGGTTCGATACCCGGGTCACCCAGGGTGCCTTTCTGTGCGGA
>JAQQZX010000040.1:4265347-4288139 GCA_030068355.1 Notoglanidium maculatum
ATGTATTCAGTAATGTTTTACAACGTAGAAAGCAAAAAAAATAAAGAAAAACCTATGAAAAAGAGTAGGTGTGTCCACAATTTTGACTGGTAGTGTAGATTGTGGCTATGTTTTACTCATTTGTTTTCATGATATCTATTGCCTCACTATAGTTAAAGCGTGACCACTTTTTAATAATTCGTGCCCTTTTGGGTTACATCGTGGCCACATTTGAATAATGTTTCCTTTTCAGGTCATGAGCGGAGCTCCGGACAAACCTGTCGAAACGACAAAGATTTTAAAAAAAAAGTCTAAAATGGCAAGTTTCCTACAACCTACAAGTTTCCAGACATGTTAATGTCTAGTAATTGTCATGTCAAGCTGTTGTTTTGTTGGATCACTAACCAAGCTTGTGTACTGTTTTGTCCTGATGATGTCTCTGTTTTTAATGTACACTGCTTTAACCAATTTGATCCAAATACCAACCTCGGTCATCAAAGCAGCGATCCGAGAGGACAAGCATGCCTGTTATTATATCTTGTGAGATATGAGACACTACAATCGTTGAAAATCGCATGAAAATCGTTAGCTAAATCCCATCTCAAATGACTCACAGCTGGCTCTAGTGCAGTACATTCAGTACAATAACTGTTGGTACACCCTGTGTACTGTAATGCACTACAGGCCGACAGAGAGCCGTGCTGGGATCCATGCTTTGATGCACCTTTTTGGGTTGGTGGGTGGGACGACTGCAGTAGAACTTGGCAGTTGTTTTGTAAATGGAATCTGACGTGTGCTGCTGTCTATGCAGAAGATGAAAGTATGAGTAGATTTGGGATCGTGGAAGCTTTTAACCTGTTTGCCAGCGTTTCCTATTTCATTGATCACTCTGGATTTTAAACCTCACTCAGACTCCCACTGCCTCATTTCAGCATATTTTGGGCCTTCAATTTGGAAAAGGTTCAGGAGGAAATGGACTATAGAGTTTGTGTTCTGGTCATTGTGTCCTTTAAAATGATATGAGTAGAATAATAAAAAAAAAAAACGTATATCCATTATATATAAGATGTAAATAACATGTTTGAATAGTAATTATATACATAAAGATATTACTTCAGCTGTCAAACTGGTTTCATACACTGCATCAGTCTTTTGTAATTATACATATATGTTATATGTAAACACCTGCTCTGGGCATCATGGAGCACCACGAGGACCTCAAATCCGGTTGAATCAGATCACTCAGCACAAAACTGAAACGAATTAGAATCACAATTGAGCAAAAGTGTACCACTGAGAACCAAATATAAGTAGAACCAGGGGTTCACATATTATCAAAGCATGCATAGAGCAAGTTGTAATCCTGTGCAGTATATGCACTAGAAAATTGGAATTTATCACACATCGCTGTACGCAATGCATGCTGATAAATCCCCATTCTAAATTATTCTGCTTGTGCATGGCCACACACATTTACATAAAGAAACACCACCCAAGTAAAGGCTGATTTTATGGTTACATGTGTGCAATCTATTACCCCAAATGCATTTGGAAAACCTGCAATCCCTTATCGTTGTCTTATTTGGAAATGTAATGTACTGTGACAGAATCAGAATCAACCTGGCTTACTCAGGACCAGAAAGAAAAAAAATCTATCAAAATAAAACAGAGTTTACACAAGTTCTGTCAATCAATCAGGATGACACAGAGCTAGAATCTAAAAGCTACTGTATTCAGTGTGACGGAGGATAATCTCACCTGGATACTGTAGATTTATATGGAAGAACTACTGCTGTAATCACACAGACTGGGCTGTGCTCATCGCAGGACTCTTATTCACAATATGGACATATAGTACGCACCTGTAGAAATAATAATTTATAATCCATAATAATTTATGTTTGGCGTCACCCAAAAGAGGATGAGGTTCCTTTTGAGTTTGGTTCCTCTCTAGGTCTATCCATCATGCCTTCACTGGGAGTTTTTCTCGCCACTGTCTCCTCTGGGATACAAATTGAATTGAAATGAATTAAATCGCCATATTGAAGAAGGCTTAAATAGATCAATTAATATAGCATTAAGCTAAATGAAACTAAAATTAAGCAAAACTAGATTAACGAACACCACACAAAAGTAGAAATAAGAAAAAAAAATTGATAAACACCATACAGAAACAGAATTAGGATCAACTAGATTAATAAACGCCATGCAGAAACTGAATTAGGCTACACTAGATTACACCACACAAATCCAGCACCAAAAATAAATTGAATCAGAACCTGAAAAGTTGGTTCCCACCTGGAACCAAAAGAGATCTGGTTCATCCAGTGCAAACTGTGATGACATCAATGGGCATGTCGTTGATTTGGAGAGTGCAGCGATGGAGAACGTACTGGAAAAGGATAAAACGGACAAATATTTGCAATAACAGATCAAAATCTTGCGATCCGCTATCTTACTACTACCGTGTACCGTTGGTTCCAATAATAACTGGTGGAAATGTGGGCTAGTTCGCTAGCTGGCACCAAGGTTCAATGAATCCTGAATATAACCGGTTCAAGAACACGTTCCCTGTTGGTGGAAAAAGGTTAAACGTGGTCTCTCCTGTGATGAGCAAGCGCCATGCCTTATCAAGCACCCTTGCCTTGCAAATGGTCCCAGCATGGCATGTCCCTGCACCCTTTGTCGTCCCCCTTAGGGGACAACAGTTAAGGCTCTGCGTTGCTGATGAGAAGATCGTGGGAGTCAAGCCCCCGGACCGGCAAGCTGCCACTGTTGGGCTCCAGGGGCGCTGTATCATGGCTGACCCTGCACTCTGACCCCAGCTTCCTAACAAGCTGGGATGTGCGAAGATGCGAAGACTTTCATCGTGCTGTAATGTATATATGACGAAGGCTTCTTCTTCTACTGTAGATTTAAACCTTCTAATAACTGCTGCTCTAATTCTAACGACCGTGCTGTTCTCATCCCATTTATACTGAACTGCCTTTCTTTCTTTACTCTTCTACACCTCCATACTGAAACGGTTTACAATCCGGCGTCAGCCAGAAGAAGATGGGATCCCTTCCGAGTCTGGTTTATCCGTCGTGTCATCTCAGAGAGTTTTTCCTCACCACTGTCTCATCTGACTTGCTCATTGAGGAATTGAATTCTATTTAATCTTGATGAATCTTCCACAGGGTACTTCACAGTGCATTATGTTGCATAGTGACACTGATTTATGCTGCACTGGTGTAAATCTCGGCGAAAGTACCGTCCCGTTGGAGAGAAAGAAATGGAGATCTTACACTTTTAGTTTTAGTGTGAAATCCTATTCCTGTTGACCGTTATGTATATAACAATAATATATTTTTGTTTTGGGCTTTGTGATGAACACTGTGTAGTGCATATAGAGCATTTTTTTTCACCTTTAAGTAAATCTTTTTTTCTTTTTGTTTTTTGGAGGGTGGTTTCCCCAATTTTCTCCCTAATTTACTCATGGCAAATTCCCACCTACCAGACAGCTCTCCCCTACCACACAACAGCTACCATGCCGGGAGGCGAAGGCTATTCTTTTAAGCTTACAAAAAGTTCAGTTCTAAGTGAGCTAACATTTTACTGATATTAATGAATCTGTCTGTTCAGCCGGATCAGTTGTGTATTGCCTTATGACCCTATACATTACCTGACAGGCAAACGTCATAACAATGAGCCGAAATTAAGCTTAATCTGTAGCACACGTAAAGCTTAAAACTGGCTACCAAGGCAAACTCACCAGATCATGTATTATGCACAGAAAGCGAGACAGTACTTAATGTATGAGAGACAGAAAAGGCAGGAGAAACTCACTCTCAGTCACTCTTTGGAAGCTCCTAAATTAAACTGAAATGACTATACAGCTAATATGTGAACTGATGTAAATAAAGATGCTTTGAGTGATGTTGACCATTGACAGTCAACATAAAAAAAGGGTCCTTTTCTTAAGAAAACTCAGTTTAAGCACTGGTTATTATCGTACTGTAGTCTATTGATTCATTCTGTTTGCAATATAGTCGCAACGTCAAATAAGCAACCTATTCGAATCAATGCAAAGTGTGTAATTTGGGAACTCCCCTTTCCATTTCTGCTAGCAGGACATGAACTTATCCATTTACACACCGAATGCAATTTGTGTACAGAGAGGGAGGCAGACAAACAGGGACAGAGACACGAGAAGTTGGAGATTGAGCAGTGCAGCGAGAAAGGTTATGGGTGGGACACAACATGCTAGCCTAGCCTGCTTTCAGTGGTAGCGTAGTGCTTCATAGATGGCAGGTAATTTATCCACTTTTATTTTAGTGCTGTGTAAGGGTGCATCCATGGACATACATAGTTTACCTACCTTTTTTTAAACCACTACAGCACTGGTTAGGCCTACAATTGCAATGATAACTTCAACAGAGTTGCACTCTGAAAGCTGATAACATAATAGACTTCATGTGGATTTCTGGGCTACACAATGGCAATTTTGTCCAGATAGCACAAAGTTCTAGAGGGGAGTTATTTCTTATTGCACTCTCCGGTGTCACCCAAATCAGGACGGGTTCCCTTTTGAGTCTGGTTTCTCTCAACGTTTTTTTTCCTCATGTTGTTTCAGGGAGTTTTTCCTTGCCATCTTTGGCACTGGCTTGCTCATTAGGGATGCATTTATAAATTCATATATTTTAAAAATTTATAACCGGGATTTATTTATTTCTGTAAAGCTGCTTTGTTAAAAGTGCTACAAGAAATAAAATTGAATCGAATGTCTGTCATTCCTCTGGAGGCATACCTCATCAGAAGTCCAGAGACCAGCTTGATCTTCCAGGGGTTTGTGCTCATCTTGGCTCTGATCTCCTTCATCAAGCTGTATAATTGTATGAAAGGAAACTGACTCGGGTTAGTAGCTTTTGCTAAGTACCGGCCCTGGGGAAGCATTTGTGAAATGCATCACAGTGATTGCTGATCTAGAATCGTCTACTCACGTGTGATTATAATCACGACTTAAAAAGGCCCAAATCCAGCTAGTCCAGATCCATCAGCAGTCTTGCTATGGGAAGTCTGATAACCGTCCGAGTCTGCAGGCATACTGATTAGAGTCGAAACGGGCCGTTAACATATGAGAGTCGGTTACGCCTTGTGTTTTCTATTTCTTTCTCTTTCATATGGCTTCTTCTTGTTTTCTCCTTTTTTCTGAACTTTGTTGCTCTTTTCTGTTTTCAGCCCATTTCCTTCTGGATATTTTCAAAGCTGGTGAATTATTGATGCTCTCACTCTCTTTCTCTCTTTCCTTCTCACACAAACACACACACACACACACACACACACACACACACACACACACACACACACACACACACATAGCAGAAGTAGTTCTTGCATCGAATTTAAGGCACATTTATTTGTCTTTGTTCTTATTAGGTTCTTTATTAGAAAATAAAATAAAGCTCTGCATGTGTTGCATAAAAATATGCAACAGTTCTCATTTTCATTTTAGATTAGAATCCTTTTATACACAACATTAGCTATCTGCATATCTGCTTCAGTTAGCCTGAGTTTTGGGGCTCATCTTCCTGAAGGCTATTCTCTTCTACACAGCCAATGACTCGAGGAATGTAGTAATCGATCCAGCCATCATTTCAGCTTACCTCACTCCCCCCCATCTCTCCTCCTCAGTTTATTCTCGCTTGTATCGAATCTTGATGTTTTCCCCGATGATCTCACTGCAAAAGCTGCTTTAACTCTCACAGCAGGTGCTCCAGGCTGCAAATTCTGCTTTTTCCTGCACAAAATGGATATAATGCATTACAAATGGAGCATATACTTATTAGTAAAGGATGTGATAAACATTATTATTTGCATATAGATAGGGAGCCATGTGTCTGAGTGCAGTGTATTATATATAAACTGGATTCACTGTAAGTGCAGTCTAATTGTTAATCCCTTTGAGGAAACAGGACAACTATAAATACCACTGTAACTGAATCCTTCTATTTTCAGGGCAACTCAATAAGCCACGTGGGCCTTTCTATCCCAGCAGCATGCTTGTGTGTGTGTGTGTGTGTGTGTGTGTGTGTGTGTGGTCAGGGGGATTGGGGGTGGTTACAGGAGGGTGTTTGCAGGGGGGAGGTGTAGGAATGAGCAAAGTGTCCTAAGTGGCCAAGTGTCGGTTTGCTGTATTCAGCTTTTGCCTTCATGTATTATTCATTTCTATATATAAGGTCTAACGTGAAGTTTGTGAAGGTAAACCTTGACAAAACTTCTTCCTGTTTCCAAACAACGTTTAGGGAGCATTGGCATTTAGATTTCTTCCCCCGCTCTTTCCTGGAGGATCAGGCACTGTCATAAAAACGGAACGACTCGTGAGAACAGCTAATCCAACATGAGGCAAACTTAAAAGTCGGAGTAAAGATCAAGACTAAAGCAGGTTGAGCCCAAAATAAATCCAATAGGGGTCCAAATCTGGGTAATGACTAATACACAGTGGCATTGTGCACTGTTCAGATTTACAGACGCTGCGGTGTTGTAGCTGTAACAGCTTTTACTCTAAAGAAATGCAAATGAAGTGACAAAAAACGAAGATTTGAAACTGTTATACTTTTATTAGTTTCACTCTAGTTGCTAAACTATTCATGGTCGTTACAAAATAATATAATTTAAGATAAAAATGGAATTAAAACACAGGCTGTTGAGGGGTTAATAATCTTTACTTCATCTAGTAATTAAGACAAAACCCGCATCACCAGTTCTGCACTCGTTCCACCAACTCTATGCTCTGTTCTATGAGCTCGATTTCCTCTATGAAACTAGGGACATGAGTGAATGTCAGCTTTCTGTCAACAGGCTGTCATGCAAATTTATTTATGTATTTAAAAAAAAAACGATAGTCTGGCTGCTGATTGGCTGAACAGAAAATCCCAATTTTGAAAATTAGTCTGAGTGGGAGGAATGATACAGTATAACATACTCTCTCCCTGCCAATCACAGCGACAGCAGCCAATCGTCGGTGTGGATGAGGAGGAGAGCTGAGAGTGCTTTCGTCCGAGCGTGCTGTGCTGCTCAGCGAAGCAGAATGAGCAGCAGTTGCCATTGGCCGACTTTACGTGTCTCAGAGGAAGCATATGTGCTTTGCCATTTGGATCAGTTTTTGTCTACCAACTTTGTAAGGCATGTAAAGAAGATAGGCTTCTATATCTTCCGGCTCCTGCGGCTCACACTCCAGCCAATCAGAGGGTTTTATTTAGAATACTTGAAGTTGTTTTGATCAGCCGTAATAGCAATTGTTTGATGACTGACAGGAGAAACGTAGTCTGTTTGCTTCTGTGTATGTATGTATGTAGTCTGTCTGCACAACGGAAAAAACATAATCAATGAGTCAGGCATGAAGCAAAAGGGGATCGAATACGATTTCAGAGTGAGAAGGTTAACAATAATAATAAGATCTCCAGTTAATGACTGAAACTGGTACATCACAGTTCAGAGTCACCAACATTATAAAATGCATTCCATTTTTATTCCATTTTTCCGGTTTACTCGTACCCAATTCCCACACACTAACTGAGCCTTCCCACGGAAGCTACTGATCTGGCGGTGCTTCCTTCGAGACATATAAATGCCAACATTGCATCTTTCTGAAGGGAAGAACAGCACACAGTTAGAGGAGAACAAACTGCCCTTTTTTGTATACACGAGCTTACGAGACTCCTCAAATTTCCTTGCTCTGATCGACAGAAGAAAGAGACACGTACGGCCAATGCTTGAACCTTCAGCTATGAATGAGATTCAAACTTTGGAGCACTTAGCAGCCTTGTAACAGTTCAGAAGACTTGATAATCCAAGATATGTCCAGTATTGTAGGCTTATGAATCAAAAAAGAGTCCATGTAGCACCATTACGGGGTTTGCTTAACTGGGGAATAGTGTAAAATCCTCCAAGAAAGATTTCTGAGGAACTCTTTAGTAATTTAAGTACTCTTCTTTTTCTGAGTGTACTGACTGGCATTATATAAAAATACCTGATACTTTGACAAAACTGTAACAAAATGTCAATAGCAAAACCGCACTGCACTGCACTGGACTGGACTTTAAGATTTAATTCGGTGGTGCAGCAGGTTGCATCATCGTCTCACAGCTCCGGGGTCACTGGTTCGATCGTGAGCTCAAGTTACTGTTTCACATGTTCTCTTGGTGTCAGTGTGGGATTCCTCGGGGTTTCCTGCCACCCAAGTCATAAAAATATTTGGGTAGGTGGATTGGTGACTCTAAATAAGCTTTAGGTGTGAACGAGGGTGTGCGTGATGCCCTGTGATGAACCAGCTCACTCCCAGTGTTCCCAACATAGGCTTTGTCACCCTGACTGGGATAAAGCAAGGATCAGTGAATGATTGTAAAATGCAAGTAATGTCAGTCTGACTGCTATGCAGATGAAGAAAAAGGTGAGCTGAAGTGTTTAATCTGCAGTGTTTGCATGTTGTGTAAAATCTGCTTCCTTTCCGCGTTCTCTTTGGCCCTTTGCAGGATGCAATGCATTTGCGAGTTAAGTATTAGATGGATACATAAGTATATGAGAGAGACAGAAAGCCAGTGTGTGTGTGTGTGTGTGTGTGAGAGAGAGAGAGAGAGAGAGAGAGAGAAAGAGACAGAGAGAAAGACATAGGGAGGGGGTTGAGTAAGCAAACGAGAGAGCAAGAGAGAGAAGCAGTGCAGGAGAGGAACAGTATAAGCGGAGGAGAGGAGTGGAAAGAGAACGAGAAAGAGAAGGACAGAGAGAGAGAGAGAGAGAGAGAGAGAGAGAGAGAGAGAGAGAGAGAGTGTCTAGGAGGACTAAGCATTACAATCACTTCTCCTAGCCTGTATGTGCTATGCTGAGGCGGCTGCAGGGGATCGTTTCTTTCTTGCCTGTCCGTTTCTTTCATTCTTTTTTTTTCTTTCTTTCTGTCACCTGCTTTCTGTCACACAGGACCCGTCATCCTTTCATGATCCTCATAATGGGAGGTAATTATGATCCTTATTAAGCTCCGAAATAGATTAGAGATGCCTGTGAGACCTTTGAGTTTTAGAGCATGTTGACTGCTCATAACTTCATTACAGATTGAGACTTTCCAGCATCTCTTGTTCTTTTTCAATTTAATTTACTTAGAGATGTTTGGATATTCCTGAGTTGGACGTTATTGTAAAAATACATGGATTTATTGACTGCGGAGGACGGTAGAGCTACAAGCAACAAGCTATACCTAAGATGGATGTTATAGAAAACAAATTATACAAGCAATATCATAAGCAGATAAGGAGAAAAAGCAGTTCATTATATTTGGAAATCTGATGCTATAGATAGGAGTCTATATTTTCTTTCTCTGAGCTGCTGTATTAACTTCTAAATGAACTTAATGTGCTTCTTGGTGTGTGTTATTAGAGGAAGTAAACTGGTATTGATTTTTGATTGTGTGAGCATGTGATAGATGTACTGGATTGAGGCTGGGTTGGGTTATTCATGTCCTTCGTGCCGCTTTATGACAGGCAAAATAATTTGAGAAGTGTTGCATGCTTGGCTCTGGTTTTAATCTGACTTCAGCTGTCACGCTGGGAGGTATTTGTTTACCGGAGACTTTTGTTTACCCAGCAGCATGAAGTTTGCAATTAATTAAGAAGCTTAGAAATGAATACGGATTTTGCCAGACGGTTTGACCTTCTGAAAGGGAAACATCTGAAAGCTATTTTTATTTTGTTATTTTTGTGGAGGCATAAAAAATCATGTCCTTAGGTTACGCTAGATACCTAGATCCCTGTATACGTCTATGCATATTTTCCTGTGTATTTTTAAATAAATATTAAGATATAGCTATTTTGTTCAAATCCTAAAATAGAACACTTATATAAAGTGTACATAAATACATTTGGTGAAAGTTTAATGATACTCATAAGAGGCTTTTCATAAACTTACTTTGAAGCTTGTTTATCCAATGAAGGCTGCGAAAAAAGCTTAGGTACAAACAACAGTGACAGTGCATCCAGGCTTGCATGGTCAGAGCTGTACAGTGTCTGAGCTCTTGTTGTGTTTGCTCTGACAGGGACATTAAGGAACTCGCCGTATATGGAATAGAGGCGCCTGCGATCCCGAGATCTCCATTCAAAAGCCTCGTCGTCCATCGCTGAAATCGAGTAGCCACTTAAGGCTCACTTGTAAGGGAGGGGAGACACTCAGTATCAAAGCTCTTAAACAACAGAGAGAGAGAGAGAGAGGGCGAGAGAGCGAGCAGTAAAACAAGATTTGCCTAGCTTGCGTTTTCAGACACCATCACCACAATTTAATAAGAAATTGAAATCGTCTTTAGTCAGTGTGTGTGAGTGAGAGCCAGAAGGCTTCCGATAAAATGATTTTATGAAGAGGACCCTGCAGGAAAAAGGCTGAAATATAAGGGACCCTTTTCTTTATAGAAATAAGTTCGCCATGTGAGGTCAAATGGCATCAGATGTGTCCTCGATATTCCAGATGGACTGTCGCAAGATTCTTTTCCTAATGATGATGATGAAATTTGCCTGAACCCGTTCACCTGGCAGGAACATTCCCCTGGGAGTTACATGGACAGACAAAACAAAAATAAAAAAATTGAACCATGAAGTCTGGCTGAAAAAAACCCCAACGACAACCAAACAAGCCTACTGGCTCGAATGATTCGTTTTGAAATTCCTTTTTTGGTCCTCTTACTTCAAAACAGTTCAGAGAGATCACCTCAGGGTCCTACACCATTCTCTCTACTCTCTACATAATCTCTCTAGTCAAAACCGGAGCACGGAAAAAACCAAAATGGCTGCCGGGGTTGCAACATGGTTACCCTTTGCCCGGGCAGCTGCAGTTGGCTGGCTTCCTCTAGCCAAAAAGACCATGCCCAAACCTCCGGTCGACAAGAAGAGCCGCAGTGATGAGATCCTAATCGTTAACGTGAGTGGGCTTCGCTTCCAGACGTGGAAAAACACCCTGGACCGTTATCCTGACACCTTGCTGGGAAGCTCTGAAAAGGAATTCTTCTATAATGAAGACACTCAGGAATATTTCTTTGATAGGGACCCGGAGATGTTTCGGCACATCCTGAACTTCTATCGCACAGGCAAGCTGCACTACCCACGGCAGGAGTGCATCCAAGCTTTCGATGAGGAGCTCGCTTTCTACGGCATTGTGCCGGACATCATTGGGGACTGCTGCATGGAAGAGTACCGTGACCGCAAGAAGGAAAACCAGGAGAGGCTGGCTGAGGACACGGAGGCGGAGATGGCGACAGACCAACCCTTACCTCCAAACAGCACGCCTCGCGAACGCTTATGGAGAGCTTTTGAGAATCCGCACACCAGCACGATGGCGCTGGTGTTCTACTACGTCACTGGCTTCTTCATTGCCGTCTCGGTTATTGCTAACGTAGTGGAGACTGTGCCGTGCCGGGCACCCAAAGGCAGCTCAAAGGACTTGCCGTGCGGTGAGAAGTACTCAATGGCCTTTTTCTGCATGGATACGGCATGCGTGCTCATTTTCACATTCGAGTACCTGATGAGGTTGTTCGCCGCCCCCAGCCGCTGCAAGTTCATGCGCTCGGTGATGAGCGTCATCGATGTCGTGGCCATCATGCCATACTACATTGGCTTGGTCATGCCTGAGAATGAGGATGTGAGCGGTGCTTTTGTGACACTACGGGTCTTCCGGGTCTTCCGTATCTTCAAGTTCTCGCGGCACTCACAGGGCTTGCGCATCCTCGGCTACACATTAAAGAGCTGTGCCTCGGAGCTTGGCTTCCTTCTCTTCTCCCTCACCATGGCCATCATTATCTTCGCCACAGTCATGTTCTATGCTGAGAAAGGCACCAAGGAAACCAACTTCACCAGCATTCCAGCCTCCTTCTGGTACACCATCGTCACTATGACAACGCTGGGGTGAGTCCATCTGTTTTTTGGCTTTACATCAAATGTAACTGTGGATCAAATGTAGATAGATCTAAACTACAACACTGCACAGTTGTCTGAAGATTCATATAAGAAATAACTCGAATCCATGTAAACCATTGCACGAAAATAATAATCTATGCTGTGGTGCTGCAGGCCTGAATTCCATCATCCTTCCATTGACACCATTTGGGTTTTTTTTTTTTTTACATTTACACAATGAGTGATACACACTTCCATGAGGTGAAGCTTGCTGACTTTGTAGCAGCATTTCAGGTTCTTGTGAAAAGGTGGATGAGATCCATTAAGGACTCTTTAGGAAATTCCCCTGTGCCTAAATCCACTTACAGCTTCATTTGTCATGCATGCGGTTGACAGCATCCTCACATACAAGTTCTGTGTGAAGCTTCACAGCGACTTATAAAGTGTAACATACGTGTATCAGGTACTGAAATGGTCTGTGCAGCTGACAAAAAGCCCGTGAAAACAAATGTGTGAAATATCTTCACACATTTGTCACACAGGGTTTAATATCACATGTACTGAGTTATTCTGGAGGCTGCGTCCCATGATGTGGCATAGGAAACTTTTTATTTTAATACTTTTTATTACAGATATCATATAGGAGCAGATTAAAAAAAAAAAAAGGCATATGCTGGAGAATTATTTTGTACTGTGCTTCTCGTGTTGTATTGATGTTTTATAAATGTGAAACATGAACTATAATCTGTGTCAAAATTAGCAGTATTTACTGCATTAAAGTGTTAACCTTAGCACTGATGAACCATAAGTCATTTTTTTAAATGTTAAAGAATTACACCTGCATCGACTAATGTGTTCATAAATATAAATATATAAATATAAATCGCTATAAATAAGTCCATAATTTTGATGATAAGTATTCTTTGATGACTTTTGTTTATTCCATGACTAAATTATAATGACAACGTCAGTGAAATAACATTTAAGGACGAAAATTACTGTTCAGTTTGCCTAGATAAGTAAAGACAAGACGAAACAGCTGGCTCTGGACAGGTGGACAACCCAGCTTAATTATCAAGGGAATGTTTACAGCCAGTAGAAATATTCTTCAGCAATAAGAATTTTTTATATTAATGATATATTTATAAATTTTTACCTTTCCTATTTCACATTCTTGACTGTAGCTGGGAAGCGAGGGAATCCGGCTCACTAGGTTTGGTAATACTTGTAAACGTTGTAGACGTTTGTTGCGCATACAGGTCATCACCATCACAGTGTACAAAATGCCATCTTAACTCAATAACTAGCAAACAAACAAACAAAGAGCAACACCCCACCACTCCCCCTACATCATATCCTGTCTTAAAGCTAAAGGGCACAATTTACAACAATTTTCATGAAACTGTCTGAGAAAATTATGACTAAAATCTAACTGCAAGTTTCAGTAACTGACTAAAACTAAGACTAAAATAACAATCATTGTCCTGTGCTCTGCATAAAGCCGTTTTCAGCAATATTTCCTCATACGTATCTGCTGTCTGATGTTTCTCAGAGGTGCCAATATCTATGCTGTAGCATTTAAGATTAGTCATGATGACCCCTTCGTACAACAATACGTGAGGGACCTAAAGGCAGAGCTTTTGCGCCTTTTCAGCTAAAATCAGCGTAAATCAGGCTGTGAAAGATGCACATTTGATTCTGGTAGTCGGTACAGTGTTTTGAAGGTGAACTTTTACCTGTGCATTTGTGAATCTTAGTCTAGTGAGCTGAACCAAGTGGGTGCAGGTTGTAGCCACTGAGTTTGTCTGTTACTGAGTAAAGTTCCCAAAATATTTCCTTCGCTGTTTTTATTACACTTGCTTGGTGCAGTTCTCTGAGCAAAAAAAAAAATCCACTGACATACGCCATCATTATTGTGCTGAAACTCTTTAGTATTTTCTCTCTGCCTACTAGGATTCTCTTGTTAGCAACGTTGGCACCTCGGCTTACTATTCAGGATGGATTGGCTATGAATCAGAGTTTCCGAAAAGCAGTTTCTCTAAGACAGATAGCCCGAGCATCTCACGTCCAAATCAAATCCTTTACTGCGCGTCAGAGTGGTGCGTGTTGCTCAGATAGATGAGAGTAAACATGACAGCAGTCTGTTTAACATCCATATGGAGGAAATTACAGGAACCTGTCACATTATTGCTGGTGATTAGGTACAGCATGCAGGAGAGAGGAGATGTGTGTGGGCCGTAGGTCTTTTTTTCACTGATACAGCACGATCTTTCACAGTGATGGATGGATAGAAGGAGGAAGGCTATCACGACTACTGGGACAAGGCTTATGTTAAATGTGTATGTGTTTATCTGCTTGTACAGTATTTCAGCATATGTATCTGCTGCCATGTATCATTCTTTACATGTGATTATCTGATATATTTGATATCATTTGGACACACGTGAAATGCACTTGTTTAACTGGAATAAAATTGATGCAGAAAATGGTGTTGGCAAGTTGCTAGTTATGAGTGGTTTAGATGTAGCGTTTACAGTTTTTGACCCCTTGCTACAGCGACATCTGACATCACTTACTTGTGACTCTGACCTTGAATATAAGGCTAATTTTCTTGCACAATATCTACTCTACAAGCTGGAATAAGTCCAGCGCCACTCTCTGACTATGTGATGTAACAACAGTATTTCACCCTGAAATTCATGACTTGAGCAGTGCAAATACATACGTTATACACAAGATGTGGAATGACATACATTACATGAAATATACAGTTTTTGTATGTATGAAAGTTTTTTTCCCCCCCATTTTCTTTCTGTTTGTTTGTGTACGGTGTAAAAATAATAATCTTTAATAGAAAGCTGTGAATTGAACACTGTGAAATTAATGTGTGGGTGGACTCCAGACTGCTAAATGGAGGCAAATTTGCAAAGATGTGAAATGAATGTGATTAATACGACTACACTTATTCATGACTCAATCTCGGTACATTCTTCATAAATGTGGCTACGGTTAGATTATTATTTATTATTTTCTTATTTGCCTTCATTAATATTTTGCTTTTATTCCCAATGAGAGCAAAAATAAGGGAGAAAAAAAGAAATGTAATGTGCTTCATCACTCCATCCTGCCACTGCTTGTTTAAAAACGTCTATACACAGAAGCTTTGTAAACCTCAGGGGCTTGAATGGCATGCAGGTAATTTCAATAATGTGAACTGTTCAGCACGTGTTTCGGGAACCGATACATTTCCCTGCATGTCTATTGGCATTTTTTGGTTTTAAGTTGCAGACTTAATCCTGAAATCATTGCAGTATATTAGCTATACCCGTCTAATGACTCATAAACTGGAACTCATTGTATTATTACATATTTATTAGACTAGATGAGAGGATATTACTGGAGTGCATTTAAACTCATGCAACAATACTTTATTGTTTATTTATTGGTATACAACAGTTAGTTCTGGTCCACTAATTTGATTGGTGGATTATAAATTGCACCGTGACATCCTAATAAATTTGGTTGGGTTTAGATATCAAATTCACATTAGTGTTAATGACCGCAATCCATTTCTCAGCAGGAGCTTTAATCTGACCATACATTGCACCAGACTAGAAATGAATCATGCCATTTCTCATGTTTCAGCTGATCGTGTAGTTGTCAAGACATGGGTATTAAATATTCTACTTTTTCTTCATTCATCATCTTGCATGACTGCTTTTCACACACACACACACACACACACCACTACTAGTCTACCACTGAGCAGTTCTATATTATATTATATCGTCTTTTCCTTAGTTAAACTCTTTCTGAACACTTTCTGCTGAAATGCCATTATGGATCATCTCAGAGACAGGAAGCTATTATTAATGTATCTGTGTAGTGCTGCAAAAATTTGTATTTGGATTTAACCCAAAGTTGGCATGGTCTAAACCAGACATCATTTTATCATTTCGCCCTCAGAAACATTGGAATATACTGGAAAAAGCTCCAGGTAAAAATGTTAGCATTGCTAACATTGTGAATTCTGGCTTAAACAGTTCCTCAACCTCAGCTACAGCCTTACAATTCATAATTAATGCATTAATTGGAGCGTTTTTTATTTTTATTTTTTTAAAATCCCACTCTCACTGTTATCAATTTTGCTTGAGATATTTCTAGTTTAACTCCCCAAAATACGAACAGACCAGTATCCTAATTTAAACCACCGCACCCCTGACCAGGCAGTTACTAAAGACGAACGAAAGACGAACTGTAAATACATCACCAGACGCCATATTATCATGAACTTGGTCTTTCTTTGTCCTGTAAGCTTCATATCTGAGCACTCATTGGCACCTTTATACCTTTAGGCTTAACCAGATTACCTGTGAATCTTCCTGCCAAGATTTCATAAAGGAAAAACCTAGTGTGCGTCTTATTCGTATCTATTTGCCTTCGTTTAGTACAGTCTCCGTTCAAGTCAAGTCAAGTGGCTTTTATTGTCATTTCAACCATGTATGTGTGATACAGTACAAAGCGAAATGAGACAACGTTCTTTCAGGACCATGGTGCTATATATAAGACAACACAGAATTACATAAATGCCACATAAAGGAACACAGGACTACGTAAAGTGCATGTGTGCAAACGTGTGCAAACGTTACAAGACAGTGCAGATTTTGGATGGTCCTCTTAAGTGGTTTTAAGGGATTTGTAAACGTAAATAAGAAAAATTATAAGAGCCGAAAAGCTTTCTTTTCATGTCTGAGGTTAGGTTTAAGTGCGTATGTGGCGATAATTAGCTGCATTAATCATTATGTCAATGGATGGTCCTCACAAAGATAGTACAACCAACGTGTGTGTGTGTGTGTGTGTGTGTGTGTGTGTGTGTGCTGTCAGTCCAATTCCGTAGTATTGAGTTGTTTGATGGCTTGGGGGAAGAAACTGTTGCACAGTCTGTCAGTGAGGGCCCGAGTGCTATAGTACCTCTTGCCAGATGGCAGGAGGGTAAAGAGTGTGTGTGAGGGGTGCATGGGGTCGTCCACAATGCTGGTGGCTTTGCGGATGCACCGTTTGTGGTAAATGTTTGTGATGGAGGGAAGAGAGACTCCGATGATCTTCTCAGCTGTTCTCACTATCCGCTGTAGGGTCTTACAATCCGATACGGCGCAGTTTCCAGACCAGATAGTGTTGCAGCTGCTCAGGATGCTCTCGATAGTCCCTCTGTAGAAGGTTTTGAGAATGGGTGGTGGGAGAATAAGTTAGTTCATTTGGACTGTTTTCATATTCAGTGACATCCTTAATGAAGAGAAAAATGTTTTTCCCTAACTACATTTTTCAAACTTCTCCAGACACCAGGGTTTGAGATGGTCAGAAAGCAGCAGGGATGGTCCTGCTATCTTGTTTTCTATTCTTAGATTGATAGTATTGTCACGAGATATCGATTTCATGTCACACAATAATGATAAACACAGCACGCATAGGTCTATGTGCTGGTAATGGTCCGAATGTAATTGAAGTAATCGATACCTGATTGATTTCATGTGAAACTCCAGTCATTCTGTACTGCCCTAGCACACCTGTTTCAGGTCATAAAATCCTTGATAATTAGCACACAAGCCCAATCAGACTGTTATAGCAGGGAAACCACTGACACGTGCAGTGTTACAGCCATGGTAGATCGGACAGCTTGAGATCTACGATGGCATTTTTTCATTAAACAGCCTCGAAAAGCTTCCCTAAAGATTACACTGATGTGTCTCTGCTGTGTTTCAGGTGCATGCAGGCTTGTAAGGAACACATTATGAGCTTGACAGTGGCAATTTATCCAATGATTCAGCCATCATTAAAAAAAAATGAAAAGGCAGTGTGGGATCTTAACTCTTTTTAGGTAAAACCTCATCAGAGTTCAGCTACTAGCAACTTTCCAAGCATTGTAATTTTGAGTGCATTATCCAAACTACAATCAACAATATGATCGATGTCACCGTGATATGCAGTATGCAAGCTGAAATCACAGTAATAATCGTAAATGCACAATTTATTGCAAGCACACACACACAAGAGCAGCTCCCGCAGGTTGCACGCTTCGTTGTGCATGCTAACGAATGCCTCGTCGGTGTGAATGAATACATTTGTATGCATCTGCGTGTGCATGCGCGTGCACGTGTTCCTGCCGAGATAACACAAAGATCCCCAGATGCATTCATGTTCCAGGCAGCCACGGATGATGAGGCTTGTGTGGCCCAGTGTAAGCCTGTTTAAACGCTCCATTTTAGCCTTGGCGTTCAGAAAAAGACTGGGAGTAATGTATGCTGATCAAAGCGGAGGTGAAAGAAGTCTTCAGAGATTCCTGCGAAGGAGTGCAGGGTTCTATTTGCAATCAGATTCACACTATTATCACACTAAACTCATAACTCATGGCTAAGGTCATGCATTTCTTGTTTGTTTCTATGTCATGACACGTTATCTCATTTTCCCAGGTTCTGAGATTGTTGGGATAGAGATTTATAATAACACCCTAAAACATGGGAGTAATTAGCAATTCTTGTGCTAATATGCTGGTTTGTGCATTATTTTTTTTGTTATTTTATTATTTTTTTGTGACAAGTTTGTGGTTGTCTGCATTGATGTTACTGGGGAACATTGCAGTTATAATTGCGTTTAATAAAGGGAAAAAAATTCTACAGTCTGAAACATTACAGATAACAGTCAGGTCTTGCTGTTAGCATCATAAAACAGAAAGAGCAAGAGCTTATTTTCTCACTCACCATTTTCCAGAGATGTTCAAATTCATGTTAATGAGAAATGCAGTAGAGATGCTGGAACAAATGCTGGACTAAAAGTCCCAGAATGCAATGCACATGCGCTGAGTTATCGCAGAGACGTGGTGTGGCTATTTAGTGAGCTACGTGATGACAAACTCAACAGTGTTGATGGTGAAATTTAAAGCTTTGTAAGCTATTCCCTTGAGTGGAGTGTACAGATGAGGAGGCGAGAGAGCTGGCAGACTAAATGACTAAAGCGCTGCTGCATGACTCTCTTTAGTTAGCAGTGAAGTGCAGTGAGACTTAAATGCCACTGCACCACTAGTAACATGTGGTTGAACGGCTTTTTGGGAAACCAATAGGAAAATATCAATGAAAGGAGTTTAAAAAAAAGTCAACAGACTTTCATTAGAAAAGAAATCAATCTGCACAATTGAAGATCACATACTGATATGAAAGGATGGATTTTTCCTTTAATGTCACACAGGGGAAGACTGCTATGACAATATATGAATAGCAGATGAAAATGAATTTCTTTAAAGTGTTTGACAATGAATCATTTTACTGCACATTCCCAACTTTTCTGATAAAACTAAAAAGACGAGCCAAAGGGAAAAAAAGCAACCCATTTAATTTGATCCTTCTTTTCCTTTGTAATTCAAAGAACCTTCCCCCAGGACTTCTTGACAGCACCTGATGTGACGCTGTCTATGGAAATTTTAGGGAAAAAAAGCGAATAATCCTTTCTTTCACTAAAGGACGTTCACTGTTAAGTCCCATTGGCGTCTCTTCTTCTCCCCAGAGCCCCAGTCTCCCTTCTTTTGCCATCTGCTGTTAGCTTATATAAGTGTCTTCTGGGATATGAGCCGTCCTTGAATAAACCAGAACCTCGCAGTGCAGATGATTACCAAAGTTCAGTGAATAAAAGGAGAAGCCAAAGAGAAGCCAAAAGGAGATAGGAGTTTTAACAGTGCTAGGTAAGGAATGATTTAAAGAATTAGGAAGCCCTGAACCGAGCCGTACAAGGCATGGCCTTGGCCAGATACAGTCTGGTGACGCAGGAACTTATCAAATTCAGATGAGGCAATTTTTTTTCCTATCCTTGAAACTTATTTAGCTCATTTCTTCATTTGGCTGATGCTTGTAATCCAAAGCAACTCACAATTCAGACAGGATTCAACTTCAGGGTTAAGGGTCTTTCTCAAGGACTCCACTATGGCAACTCACAACCTTCTAACAGTACCCCAAAGTATTAACCACTGAGTTGTATATTCATGATATAATGTGGTTAAGCGTTTAGAAGATGTAAAGAAACCAACCAACACATAGCAGATATACAGAATGTCAAGACGTCATGACTGACGTTGATTGGACGTTCTCCATGAAAGAGAGAGACATTTCCTGAATGTTCCAGTAGGAAAGCGACCACCTAGGTAGACAACAGTTTTGGCCAGCCTTTGCATGCAACCGAGATAATCAATCCTGTCCCATTTAGAAGACAGCTGCCCTCTGAGATGCCGTATTATGGCCAAGTTTGATAGCACCATTGCACGGTTCTCAGTTTAAGCAATCTCTTATCTTTATTCACAAGTTTCATAAAAAATTTGACAAACATGGAGGACTAAAATGCCAGTCACACAGAGAGTGGATGTATTATCCAGTCACTGCAAAAGGGTTAGGTCACTGATGATCAGAGTATTACGTCCCTGCATTTTAATGCCACCAGATCACCAGGAAAAAGGATACCTCATTTTGGTCAAAGGTCAATGGCATGTATTTTTTCCCCTATAGATATTCCCCTAAGTTTGTTCATGAAAGTTCACCACAGGTCCATTAAAGTTTGACAAACATGCAAGATCCAAATGATCTGAAACGTTTACAACTCGAACTATAGACTACAGCTTGTTTTAAATCTAACAGGCTTTATAAGGTAGTAATAACACACAATGGAACACGTAATTATAGAAAAATAATCAATAATAGTTGTGATGTGATGTGGCCTGATGTGAATCACTGTGAGTTACTGTTACCACCTGAGACTATTCTTTATCATCCATGTCATTTTTCCAATAAAAGAAAAAAGGTAGATTGTCATGCTACGAAAAAACGCAACGAACAAACCAAGACAACCAACCTAACCTGTCAACAAACAAACAAATGCAAACTCCTCCTTCCTGAAGACTTTCCAGTGTCACAAAACCTAAATGTACTGCTTTACCACTGATGAAGAACAACCATCTCCTTACTTCCTGCGCAAGTTGTTAGTATAAAAAAGATAACGTATTAGTACCAGTGTATTAATATAAACCTGGTTTAACTTGAAGCTGGAACTTCTGTCCAAACTGCTGTTAATCAACACCTTCCGATCAACCAGATTCACGAATTCGTCAAAACTGCAGTGTAATAGAATATAAGCTATTGCGCATGAGTACAGATTACCAGAAGTAGCTCTATGAAAAAAATGTTAGATAATAAACCATTGAGTATCATGTGGAACAACATGCTAAACGTTACAAACTGAGATGATGTTGTGTCTCGAACATGTTGGCTACTAAGATATGCTGAATAAATGCTGCCTGGACAGTTAACTTTGAAGGATGTCTCTTTACAGTTCTTGTTTTATGTGGATACTGTTAAAGTCATGGGGAAACTTTTTTCTCGTAGCACCTGAAAGCTCTAAAATGCCATTCTCCATGTAAAATCAGCAAGATTAATATGATCTGTGGTCCCTCTTGTTTATATGTGTCTTAGAAGAGTTGCAGGATGTACAGAATTTTTTTTTGGCCCTTCTTTATTTTGGACCTGGGTGTTGTTTTTTTCGCTGTACTGCAGGATGGAGATACCAAGCTGTAATGACTTGAGTGTGAAATCATTTATTGTACCTTTCTCTAGGCAGTTAATAATTGCAGACATCTAAAACAAATTTGTAAATATGTAATCATTAGTATGCTTTAAATCTGAAATTCCTGTAACAAAACATATGGCCGTCCATATTAAAGGTTCATTACAGGAACTTTTATGAAGCTCGGAAATATTTTTGATGGATCTATGTTGCATGCAGGTACCAATGTGACCTCTATTGGGCAATGAAGAGGAAAGAGAGGAAAGAGGACAAGTTGGAGTTGCCATGATAATTGCTGACCCATGCTACATTAACCTTAATTACAGTACGAGAAATAGATTCAGATTACTGAGATAACCTGCAATCTAACCTACACTGTAAAAAATTCCTGTAGATCTTTACGGTAATTTACTGGCAGCTTGGGTTGGCTGTAAAGTACTGTAAAATTTACAGTAAAAAACTGTAATATATTTTCAGTAAAATTCTGTTACATAACTTAAAACTGCACATTGTATTTGCAGGCGACATCTGAGCTGAAGAGTCTTACTCAAGGATCCAATCAATGCAGTTCAGTGGTGCTGGGATTTGAACACATGACCATCTTGTTTGTGATATGAAGCCTTAATCACTGAGCCACCACTGGCTAACAACCAAAGCCAGTGATTCAGTGCAATATTTTAATGGAGTTAATTCAGTGTTAGAAATAGTTGAATCAGTGCAAACATATGGCATTGTTGTTGTGGTGGTTAAGGTGTGGATTACACCATAGAAGGTTGTGTGTTCAAATCCCAGATCTGGCATGGTTAGGTACAACTGTTAACGTTCAGCTTGGCTATATCCTGCATCACTCAAAAGAACAAATGTGTAGGCTTATGTGTTATATTATATAACTTAAGATATTACACCACTTTACCGCAAATGGAAATGTACAGTTGTTTACTGTAAATTTTACAGTACTTTACTGGAAACCCAAGCTGCCAGTAAATTACTGTAAAAATCTACAGGAATCTTTTACAGTGTGTAGTAGTAAATCAAATCTATTTAACAACCCAACTTCCCCCCTTCTTATGTAGACGATCTGTTTATCAGCTATTTCCAATGGATTTATAAATTAAGAAACCAACTTACCTATGAGTCTTTTTTGGTTTGAGAACCTCCAGATTTGGATTAAGATCACTAGACCAGCTGGAACTAATTATTCCATGCATACTTGTATGTTAAAACTATATTCTACATAAATATACACTACCGGTCAAAAGTTTGGGGTCACCTTCTAATTCAATTATTTCTTTATTTTTATGACTTTAAAAGAG
>JAQQZX010000040.1:4289063-4303907 GCA_030068355.1 Notoglanidium maculatum
ATGTATTCAGTAATGTTTTACAACGTAGAAAGCCAAAAAAATAAAGAAAAACCTATGAAAAAGAGTAGGTGTGTCCAGACTTTTGACCGGTAGTGTATATAAGACTAAACTGTATTAAATGGGGCAGCATAGTGGAGCAGCAGGCAGCATTGCCACCTCACAGCTCCAAGGTTCCTGGTTTGCCCATCTGAGTTCAGGTTACCGTTTATGTTCAGCTATTCGTGTTCTTCCCCAGGTTCTTCCTCTAGGTTCTCTGGTTTCCTCCCATCATACAAAAACTTGCTTATTGGTGGATTGGTTATGCTAAAATTGCCTCTGGAGGTGATTGTGTGTGGTGCGCTGTGAGAGACTGGCGTGCCCTTCAATCCAATACATTCCCATCTCAAGCCCAATGTTCACAGGATAGACTCTGGATCGACCACGACCTTGACAAGGATAAAGCTCTTACTGAAAAAGAATTAATTTAATTATTCCTGATGTTAATACTGTCTTTTAGCATTATGGAGTCTTTGTGTTTATGTGCTAAAAGTTGAGCTAATGATGGTTTTCATTTATGCACCGAGTGTGTTCATTTATGCATTCGTTGGGTTAATTTCTTTCATTAGTTTTTACACCCGTGCTGTCCTGGCTCTGAGTGGATAGCTGATCGGCAATGGGCAAAACCTAATCTAATTGAAAAGAAAGTTGACGAATGGATTTAATATCCTAATCAAATTTGGTGATCCTTAGAATTCAAAGGAGGATGACGTTGTAAGGATTATCGTCTTACAGCTGCAGAAGCATTCGCATTTGTGCAAGACATGAAATACGGGGTCAGAATACAACTTTTACAAGTAATGCACTACTTTGGATCAAATTTTATCCCTTGTGTTGTAACAGATATGACATAAAGAGATCAGCTGATCCTTGACGATCTCAGGTAATTTATCTGACATGGGGCTGAAGATTAGTTCACCCACACAGTATATCCAATAAAAGAAGACATGAGGGGTCAAGAGGTCTGCTAAAGCAGCCACATTCATTACTCTGAGTCAGTGACATGTTGTGGGAGATAAAATGCTGACATGATCCATCTTACTGTGAAAGGACAAGGTTCATTAGGTGCATTTTTAGCATCGTTTGAATCAAGTTGATGGAAGAGTAATGTGAAGCACTGCACTAAGCTAGCAAATTGATTGTAGAAGCAACATCATCTACCTTTTTTTTAACAGATTCAAGAATAATTGCTGTTTTTATAGGAGGTATTGATGTGATACCTGCGGTTCATTGTAATCACTCCAAACTCCAGGAATAGAAATGACAAAAACTATATGCCATTTTAGCCAGAGTACAAATAATCAATATAATGTAACTGAAACTTGACTACTATTTTAATCTATGACTATATATGAACAACTCTGAAAATTAACCCTGGCTGAAACACTTATAAATTCCTGCACTACTGCAGTAGAAACACAATGTCTCTCTTTATTCTTTGTCTGTCTGTTACGTCTTCACGCTCCTGCTAAGTACAAGACAATGAAAACTCCATCTTAACTTTGGCTAACCAAGCAGGACGGCAACTGGATGTAGACGGTGGCTTAACGAAACCAATTTGTTCAGATGCGCAACTTTCTGGATTGGAAATGATCTCTCAGGCGTGATGCGGTTCAAGTCGTACTTTTCTTCCCGCTCTGTTACTCAGGTGATGTTATTTTCTTCCACACCCTTTCCCAGTGTTTGATCTGTCAAGGTTGGCAGAGGTGTAATTTAAATGCGAGAGTTTACAGGAGATTTTTTTTTTCACATAGTTGCATTTCTATGAGACAAGCAATGAAAGATGGTTTGAAGTTGTTGCGCCTTTCATTCCTGCGATCACGCAGATGGAAATACTGCTGGGTCTCACAAGCCGTGAAGAATGGCCTAATCTGAAGGCGCTTGTGGGACTGAATGCTTTAAATTTGGTGCATGAGAACTGAGATGTTCACATGCAGCAAGGCGAGGCCAAGGAGAGTCTTCTCTTAGAGTTTTCTCTAAGGCTTAGAGAAGAAGAGACATTAGCAAAAGCAGGGAAGCTCCGTCCACTCAAATGTGATGGAAGAGAATCGATCATCTCTTCACCATTTATAATCTCTGCACGCAAGTCCACAGGGTCACGGGCACACATTTGCACACACTGATGGGTGTGTGTGTCTGTATGCATCCATCCATGTGACATCGCCTTTGCATGGAATTGAATATTGTGACACAGGGCCTCCAAGATCTGAAAATGTAGGGCGATGGTAGTATTGGTGTGTGTTGCGATAGAGAGTGTAAATATGCATCAGTCTACCAGTTCACTTCTAAAACAGTTATTCAGAAATTTCTATTCTTTAAGAAAGTTTCATATCAGGAATTGTTTAATAAAAGAATTTCTAGCATCGTTTATAGACGCTAGAATGCATGTTCTTTGATTCACTTGACACCTCTCACCTTCTCTTGATCTCTCTTTTAATAGAACTGTTACTGCTCACACATATCACTATTCTCAGTGTGACACAGGGTGATAAATAAAAGTTATGGAGTTATATGAGCATCTCTGTTAGTTCTCTGTTTTCTTTCATTCAGTACTTAAGCTTGCTTGTTCCCTATAGTAAGCAACAAAGTGGCAGGTGACTGTAAATTTCTTTGTTCGTTTTCCTGCAACAGAGACAACTGACACAGAGATAGAATGACGAGTGACATTTGAATTGAGATATACTGTACTTAACAACAGTTGGCTCCAGTGAAGTCCACAGATCAATCTTACAGCGCAAGTTGTCCATCATTTCCAAAAAAAACCCCACTGCTCTCACAACTTTAGCTCCTACCTGCATTTAGTCCATTTCAACCACATCTGGTGATCAAAAATGTAACATTAGAATGGCGATTACTGTAGAATTATTTAGATTATTTTAGATCATATCCGGTGTACAGTTGGCTATAGATTTAGTAACAATGGGCTTCATTTGGCAATATGGAAACAAACAGATTTATTTGTAAATTGTTCATAGGAAAATTTATGTAGCAAAAATGGAATTTTGCAATTCATAAAAATTCATTAAATTCAAAAAACATTCATATCCTGCTCCATAGGTTGCGTAAATTTAGGCATAAGAAGACGATCTGATGTAACCTTCGGCTTGATCAACTTATCATATAATCTGCATAAATTACTGCACTTTTCTATGTGGAATATACTTTCCAGTCTCCAGCACTTGGAGTAAAGCTGTAACTAAGTTTTTAAAACGGGAAAGTCTTCAGGACAGAGCAGATTGAACTACTCGATGACATGACAAATAGCTGTTTATAGCTATTATAATGTAAGTGATAACAGAAACTAATTTCTTTTGTGGACATTCTACAACATCCATCCATCCATCCGTTATCTATAGCGCTTATCCGTCAGGGTCGCGAATAAGTTGGAGCCAATCCTAGCTGACTTCGGGAGAGATGCGGGGTACACCCTGGGCAGGTCGCCAATCTGTCGCCGGGCTAACATGGAGATGAACAATGATTCACACTCACATTCACCTTTTTACGACATTATATGTAGATATCAACAGATAAATAAAAAGTTCATCATAAAATATAAAATATAGAGTCTTTGCAAATTACTGTCATATAAGAAGAATAAAACACTTTATCATCTCTCTCTCTCTCTCTCTCTCTATAAATATATATATATAAATAAATATATATATATCTGTCTTTAATCACACTATCTTCTTACTGGAAAATAATCAACTTCTGGTTTGTAACATTAACTTTGTCCCAGCCTGGAGCGACGTGATTTATGCACTATAAAGATGTGATTTATGCACTATAAATCAAAAGTAGATATGTAATATTAATTGCATGAAAAGATTAATGAGTTTAGGGTATTTGTGTATTTATGTGTGTTGTGCAAAGAATAAAATGTATGTTTTAACTGACTGGATGATACTACTTATTCCTACTAGAAAACACTAACCTGTGTGATGCTCTTCTGGACCATTAGGCATATTTCAAACTATAAAGCCCATGTATGGAAAAGATAGCGTCTCTGAGTGATTGTGACTGCTGATTGGATGTGAATATGTCTTTGCGTCTATATATCACAAAAATACATTATTGACATTTATGGACGTTTATAAGCTTCACTTCGAATGAGCTAAATTGACCGGATTTATATCCATATTCAAAATCTTTGCTGCTAACACTAGATATACAAGTTATATGAGATTTCCGAGGACATTTTGAGATAACATGATACACCCTGACAGGATTTCTGGGACTAGCTAGCTGGCTAACCTGAGCTAATCTGACAGGATTTCTGGGACTAGCTAGCTGGCTAACGTGAGCTAATCTGACAGGATTTCTGGGACTAGCTAGCTGGCTAACATGAGCTAATCTGACAGGATTTCTGGGACTAGCTAGCTGGATAAAATGAGCTAAACTGACAGGATTTCTGGGACTAGCTAGCTGGCTAACATCAGCTAATCTGACAGGATTTCTGGGACTAGCTAGCTGGCTAACATGAACTAATCTGACAGGATTTCTGAGAGGATTTAAAAAAAATATCTCCTGTGTATAAATGTTAAAAACCCTCACCACTTACACTAGCTAGCTGCAAAACAAGACTTTACTTGACAGGATTTATTCAAAAATTTCTTTGCTAACACTGTTTATGAAATAACTTGAAAGATTTTCACTGCTAATTCAAGTCCACAGGATACAAGGAAACTTGACAGGATTTCTGAGACTATATTAAAGGCACATTTATAAGTGGTTATATTATTCACTTCTAAACCTACCTAGCGGGCTAACATGATCTATGGGATTTCAGAGGATTCAGTCATATTAATGAATGTGCAGAATCTAATGAACATAAGATAATCTGACAGGAATTGCCAACAATTTTTAAATTGTATTCATAAAGATTTGATGCTAATGCTAGCTAGCTAACATGAGTTTATTTATATTATTTATAACATGAGACAGGATTCTAAGGTTACTTTAAGACTTATTAATTTATTTAAAGTTTCATTCACTGCTAGTGCTAGCTAGCTGGCTAACATAAGCTAATGAGTGCAAAACCTTACCTATTTGAGTGCATTCATAAAGGTTTTAATGGCTTATTACCTTTTTAGATACAATTTAAATGTTTAAAGAGCATCTTTATGCTCATATAGTACCTCAAATCCCTGCCAACTGACCTACAGTCTGCTGACTGAGCCTCCTCTACAATTTCATAAACCTGCTTTAGGCCAAGTTCACACTTCATGATTTTAGCCTTGATTTTCCACTCTGCAAAACTTTTAGAGATTGCAGAGAAAAGCCCAGATCATGGGCATATCAGAGTTTGGTCGGTGCTGGCACATTGGTGTGGTGATGAGCTACAGCCAGTGAGAGGCCAGGGTGAAGGGAAACATGGGAGAGAAGTTGTACAGTGATGATGGTTTTTGCTATCATGTGTATTGGGCTTTCAATTTCATATATCCACAATTGAATTTTTGTATCTGCAATAGAATTGCTACTAGGAAAAACTCCCATTTCAGATATCTACAATCCAATAATTACTAGCAATAATTTTAATTTCAGATATCCAGAATGAAAAAAAAAAAACATTCCAAAAGTAGAATTATGACTAGATACAATGCAACTACAGATTTCAAAATGCATTTGTGGATATCTGTAATTGCATTGTTTCTAGTCATAATAAGAATCGTGCATATCCGTAATGACATTTTGACTAGTCATAATGACATTATGGATATCAGGAATGGTTTTTCATCTTGGAATTTTGGATATTCTTTTTCTTTCTTGGTTTTTTTTTTTTGGCTTCAAATCAGTGTACAATCAACTTGGATTACTCATTTATCGCAGCATTCATTTTTTAAAATTAAAAAAATTGTGTCTCCTACACGGTATTACGTCATTTCCCGTGCCACTTCTTACATGGGATTTTGGGATTTGATTGGTGGAAGACCTTATAATTTGTTACCCCCTGTCATTGGTCAGCCGTGTAGGATGCAAACCACAATAATCTCAATATTCCCGATTACAAGACAAGTTGTGTAATGTACAGCAATCTGACAACTTTGAAAGTCATGTAGTGTGTATTGGGCATTAGGAGGATGTGAAGCAATTGTCTTTCATTCCTCATGACTTTTAAAAAAAGAAATGTTAAAAATGGAATGCTGGTATTTCCCCAATGATTTCATGATTCATTCTGCAATTAGCTAATGCTTTATTTAATGCGGTGTTTTCCAGCTCTTCTCATGGTGTTTCCATGCACTGCACATTTTTTTGATTGAAGACAACTGAACTCATTACTTGACACATCAGCTCATTAACAAGCCCTTATTGATTTTTAAAATGGTTGTATTGGAGCAGGAAGTGCACTATGAATTAACCCTATTTGGAACTATAGCTTTAGAAGTATATGCACGTCAGTATTTTTTTTTAACATGCCCAAGAACAATCATTCAACAATTTAATTTTATGATTACCGGCATTCTTAATTAGCCAGCTTTTTATATTTTGAAAGCATTTAAATGGCACATATTTCATAGAATTAATTCCCAGCCACCACCCCTCCATTTCACACCATTAACACCTTTCTGCGCCATTGGAGAGGATTTTAATTTATAGCCACTCCTAGTCCTGACAGTAATCAGAAGAGACAGTTGGCGTGCGTCCTCTTCATTTTCATTCAAATCATTGAAGCGTGCCCTCGGGTGTCTGCACAGCACCAATGTAGGAAGAGTGCTGGAGAGAAACCGACTGTTTGATACCCTAACGCTCTGGCCTGCCACATTCCAGCCATGCTCTGATTTATCTGCAGGTTTTCAATGGGTAATAGAGCTTGGCTCTCCTATGGATGTATTGCAGCCTGCTGGTCTGCGGTTCTAATCCCTTGAATGTCATCTATTATCTATCTATTTGATTTTTTTTGTATCTTTTTCAGAAGACTGGAGACAGAACAAGACTGAGATGTTAAAAGGTTTCATATTAACTATTAATTGTAAGTGGTAAAAAGTAGAACATTTCATTTATTTATGAAACAAGTGTGGCCATGGTAGGGTAGTGTAGTCAGCACAAGACCCCTGGCAATGCTGCTTCACTCCTGGTGGCATCGGCTTAAGCTTTACTTAAACACGTGCATCTGATCACCCACTATCCTAAAAGCATGAAATCAGTTAAATGATACCTACCAGATGCTGAAGTAGAGATGCTAGGGTTAAATGCATCACTAGAATAGACTGCATCCTTTCCTGGCTCATCAGAGTTATGTAGCTCTGTAGTGTTCCCAAATGACTGCCTGGGCTTACAGGAAGTAGATGATGTAATATAAACACTATGGAGGTTGAAAGATACATGAAATTCCAATCCCTGCTCCTGCAACTTTTATGCGCTGTCCATCAGTAAGACATGGTGAACCTGTATGAGAAAAGATATGCTTGATCTGATGCTGAAAATGAAACTTTCTATAATCACATTTTCTTTCTTTTCTTCTGTAACAATGTTATTTCATACCAGACAGGGTTGGAGACAAACTGTATAGCCACAAGTATGCTAATTTGTACTGAGATAAACCAATGATTTTATAACTACTAGAACTGGTTATTATATAAAAGAAAATTGGGTAAGATCAACCACTTGATAAGGCCAAGATTATCCATGCATCAATTTGGCACATCTAAACTTTAGCCGAATTATGTTCATTTTGCGGTGCCAGTGTAAATAATTGGGCAGTATAGAGCAATGTCTCCAACAGGCTGAACCAATTATAAAAATAGACAGAGAAGAAACCAAGAGGCCAAGACTAACACTCATCATGATGCTACCACCATCATGCTTCATTACAGTGATGGTGTTTTCAAGGTGATGAGCAGTGTTGGGTAAATATCGTGTTTGGAGCCAAGGCCAAAATGTTCAATTTTGGTCTCATCAGACCAGAAAACTTTTCCCATGTTTGCTGAATTCCCAGCATGTCTTTTGGGCAGACTCCAAATGTGATTTCATATGACTCACCACCCTTCCATAAAGTTATGGTGACCCCATGAACAAATTCTCCCATGTGAGCTATGGCTCTTCTCTCCAGGAGCTTAAAATGCCAAATTTAATGCTTAAATTTATTTTATTTATAACCAAAGCCTACTTGCTACTAGTCCACAACTTAGTCCTGGACTTGTTTTGATAGACCTCCGTAGTCTTCATGATGCTGCTTGTTGAGGAATGTTCTATAACATATCTAGGGCCTCAGGATGATGCCATTCAACTCACTATGTGACTTCTGATGGAAACTGGTTACATCAGTACTAATTTAACGGTTTCAAATCAGTGGGGTGAATACAATTGGATGTTCATTTGTAAAATTATTTTGTAAATTATGTTGATCCCAACAGGCTATTTTGTCTAGATTCATGACACATAATCCCAATTAACTCTAGGGTTTGACATGACAAAATGTGAAAAAGTTCAGGGGTGGTGGTTATGGTGGGGGGATTTATGCAACTCACTGTATGTGTTTCAGAATAGTTGGCACAAAGGCAGGTATACACACTTTATCAACACATGTTAGCAGCCAGGGATAATGTAGAGTAGCCAGTTCACCTACTGGCCTGTATCCTGAGGAAAACCAAACATCATGGGGAGGACATGTAAAACTTCGCACGGACAGTAACCTGAGCCCAGAATCGAACCCTGGAGCTGTGAGACACCAACACCGCCTGCTGCAACACAATTAAAAGATTCCAAGATGTTAAATTATTAATGTGAAAGAAAATCTAAGTGTTCATGCATTTTTATTTAACCATTCTACAGCTCAACTCACCTTTCTCATTAGCTCATCATACAATTAGACCTAAAACCTTTTTTTTTAGATTGCATACATAACCATAAAATTATTATTATTTTTTTTAAATCTCAATACAATATATCGATTTCCCAAGTGTCACAACGCTTTTAGGTTTCATTTGTATCTATTTCATCTTGAAAAATCTATTTGATTCAACAAATTGATGAAAAGTGAAAAATGGCTCCTCTATGACTTTTTAATTCAATGGCAGCCATTTTCTTCAATAAAAGGGTGATTTTTCATTCAGTTAAACTGATCGAGCTTTCTGTGGCAGCTGGCTAAACTGGCTTGGACGAACAGGCATGGCTTAATCCTCAGTTTCTGCAAATGCAAACTGACATATTGGATTTTAAGGCTTTCATTTTTGCTCCAATTGGCAACAAACCGTTTTCTGTTCCCAATTGTGGTGCCTGTAGTGAATTTCTGTTGTTGCTTTTATAAAACAAATGACAGCAATTTAATTATCCTGATTGAAATCGATAAATATAGTAATCATTCAGTCAGTCCGTCATAATGCAATTAGTTAACATTTTCTAATAAAGAAAGTGGTTGAATTAGAGATTAATTATAGTGAAGAGTCCTGACACAGAGCATGTCGTTAGTAATCAATAATAAATAGCACCATCTGAATACAGTATATCATTAAAGATAGATGTTAAATATGACTCATCACTGACTTACTCCCTCATGCCCTTTTGGCATCTAGTACAGACGTTACAGGGAGGTGGATGCCCTGTAGTCAGTATGATGAGATTCTCACTGGAGTATCAAGTGTAAGGATGGACAGAGCCTACTTAAAGCATCCTTTGGGAATAATAGGAGATGATAACTGTTTAAAGGAATGCCATTTGAGCCAAGAATCACAATCCTTAGGTTCTTGATTGGGTGCTGATTCTTGGAGACTCTTAACCTTTTGGCAACTTTTTCCCTTTTGCCATCACACTTGAGCTAAATGTCTGCACACTAAATTGGACCAATATATAATCTTGCTGAGAAGTCACAGCAAATAAGGAAACCTGTCTTTGTAGGAATTCCTTTTTTGTAGACAAACGCACCAAAAGCATCTTTGAAATTGTGACTGCCAAGCGTGTCTCCAATCCTGGTGTCAACCATTCACAACTTTAATGTGTGCCATAAATCTGAGATTTATTTATTTTATTATGTGACACCAAGTACTAGAAACAAATCACAGTTTATTGGTACATTCACCCCTTTTCAGGAACATATGAGGCCATATGAAGCCATTATTCACACTTTACCTTTGACGTATGCACCAGATGTTCTTAAATCTGTTATGTCACCTCTCACGCATAAAATACTTTTATAAGTATGATCTCATTTGAAATGGAGAAGAATTCGAACAGGCAAGGGTGATGTAATTGAGTTTAGTTAAATGTTATATGAACAAAGGAAGAAAAGATAGAAATGCTAACCCCGTCTGTAGCTGTAATATTAACCATCATCATCATCATCATTATCATCATTATCATCAATAATACAAATGGTTGAGTTACTTCTCCCATTTGCTACTTGAATTATACTTTGTGTGTTCCAGAGGGAAAGATAGTGAGTAAGAAAGCATTTAATTAATTCATTCATTCATTCATTCATGCATCTTTATCAATAATTGCTTTATCTTGATTAGGCTCATGGTGGATCTGGAGCCTATCCCTGGATGACTGGATGAAAATGCCCTGAATGGGACACCAGTCCATCACAGAGTGCGCACACACACACACACACACACACGCACACACACCTTGAGGCAATTTAAAGTTGGCAAACCACTTACTGACATGTTTTGTGAGAAGTGAAAGAGGAGACCAAAGAACCCAGAGGAAGCTCGTGTGGACTTAAGGAGAACTAAACCGTGCTTAGGATCAAACCTTAAACCTGCTTTGCCATCGTCCCATCAGAGCATTTTATATTAATTAATCTGGAAGATTAAATCGGGAGAGCAAAATTTACCATTATATGGTAAAAAAAAAACATTCAAGACTGAATGCGTAAGGAATTTTTACCTCTCTTAATTACTTCTGTCTGTGACATTCACCTCCAACCTGATCTCATAAGAAAAGCTTGCATGAAAATGAATAAGACTGATTGTTCATTGATTGCTGGTTAATTTTCATACAATGTAAGAACAAGCATGTGCGCTAACCTTGCCCCTACCCCCAACCTTAAGCTTTGTACCTTTTCATACAAATTAATTTATGCAAAATGTTATGAATTTACAAGCATGACACAACCTTATATGTGAATATGAATACGAAATGCAGTCACTGTTGTGGACTTTTTTTTTTTTTTACTCTGATGCTTGTCAGGTACTGTATGAGAGACAAAACAAAGGCTACATTCATTTACATGGATAAATTTTCATTCATTTAGTTAATGCTGCGTAATTGCTAATATGTTCATATTTTGGGAAATAGAACCGATTAAATTTGTCCGAAAATATTGTGCAAACAAATCAGTCTTACATGAACAGGGCAAAACCAAACCAGCAAAGAGCGAGACTTTGAAGCGTGTATAACGCTCATGTAATAACGGAAACCAGGTCTGTGTGACTGTAAGTGAAAATCGATTCCCTGTGAGACGTGACTGTGTGTGAGGTTCATCAGCTAACATGACATTTGCAAAGGAATAATAGGTTGTGTAGCTCTTCTGACTGGAAAAGTACATTTTGATTAACAGGAACAGATAGGAACACATATCCTTTTCCACACTGTGTTACTTACAAAGCCTGAATTGGATGTGTTTGTGAAATATGCTTCAGGAGCGGAAGCTAATGTGGATGGCATGCATCGCATTGTGCTCCTCCTGTTTTACATTTATTAATAATGACACTTGTGTTTAATAGCGCTGACTGTAGGTGGGTTGTTAAATTTAGATGTGAAATGCATTTAGTGCTGAGGTGGAGGAAAAGCTGTTGATGAGTACGCTTTGCTTTTTTTCGCTAATAGAAAAAGAGAAAAAAATAATAGCAAAATTTAGCCTGGCTGTGACTTAAATTTGGAATGAGATAAAATATACATCATGTTTCATAATTTATTTGCTAGGAAGAATAAAAAAAGTTAAATACAGCCAACAAGATGAGGCCCTAGTCTTTGTTTATTTGAGGGTTGGAAATACAGCTATAGTCTGGATGCCGCAAATATCCCTCAGGACATTACTCTTCCTTCTATTGGAGTCTGATAACAGCCACGTCTACCTTCAGTTTATTTTGTGGGTCTGATTGATGAGTGTGTGGGGAAAAAAGTTAAACTGTCCGCATTTTAATTTGCGGTCAGTTGAATGCTTTGCATTCCAAAGTCGGAGAAATAGCAGACCAAAAATGGGATGATAAAAGAGTTCTGTCATTCAGATTTTGTCAGCATTATTTAGTTAAACGGTGATAAACGTCAGTCCCCTTTTTTAATATATAATATAATATATGAAAATAATAGTAATTACAAGATTTATTTGCATGTTTGCAGCTATACATAAACTCAACTTGTTATAAAGTCATTTATAAAAACAGTAAAATGTTATTGGGTATGGTTTGTTTGTATGAGTACTGTTTCTATGCACTGTAGTATAAGCTATAAAATGAAAGGTTACCCAAAAGTTATTTAATATTCCTTTCTTCGCTGTCACTAATAACTAATAATGTCCTATAACGAGTTAACCCAAAGCAACATTACAGCCTTTGAAGCAACCATGATCAGGCTTTAAAAAATTCAGTAAATTGTCCTTGGCTTTCCTCCCTGAGAAGTGATTTTGCTTCAGACGTGGCCCATCATTTATGAGATAGAGTAGATATGGATCTCCCCTTGCTGCCGTCCTCCGCTGCAGTCATCATAACAGATAGGTTTCATCTGCTCCATCAGACTATATATATATATATAAGAGAAGCAGTCAGAAATCTATTTTTCACTCCGTGACCTTTCCATAAAACCATATTCATTCCTCATCATCTTCCTATATTACTCTTTCACGTTTCTCCATCTTGCTTCACGGTCTCATTTCCTTGCTGTTTTTTTTCCCTATTATACACCCATCAGAAACCTCCTTCCTAGAAAAACTGCAGTATCTCGGCCTCCTTAAAGAGATTGAAGCATGTACCTTGATTATAACACGTTATAAAATACAGTTATGATAAATATCTGGTGGGAACGTGTCACATCAGCATTTCCCGAGTGCATTTTAATTGCAGCATGCAGGCATGGAGCAAGTGCGTACAATCAGTATTGTGTTTTTTTTGTGTGGAAAGCTAAAATGATTGAGTATACTTTAAATACAATATAAATAAACTAGACCAGAACAGAACCGTATAGAATATCTTTATTGCCGCCATACTAGAACAATAATACTTTTTGTCTTGCAGTGATATGAATATAGAACATGTATGTAATACTAATAGAATAGTGTACATAATCGGGAGAAATGTGCAATAAAGGCACATAAAGGTTATTAAAAATTACTTGTATTAAAATCGAATATAGTGGCTAAATTATGGCAGAAAACCTGCCTGTGGTCAAAGCAGAAGTCATTGACATCTTGCTTGTCGAAGCTTGCTAATATGTCACTGATACACTTGCGACTAATTAAAAAACAAAACCAAACAAAAAAACACAACACATGGTCTAGGCAGCTCATTCAGACTACACAAGATGCTTAAAACCTTCACTGTCCTCTAAAAACCTGCAGTCTGAAACTGATGACGTCACAGCTAATATAAAACATTTATGTTAACGTTCCACTATGTAGAATTCAACCACCTGGATGCCCCTCCCTTTCCAAGCGTGTATTAGATCATACGGTTGCCGTCCGGTGCCTGTAGCCTTCTTCCAAGTACTTACATTCACACTCGTTTGCTTTTTCTGTGCTAGATAATAAGTATGAGCCTCCATTTTTCAAAATTTGGGTTCTCAAATTCATTAGTCAGCACCAGCAAACACTGATTCCTCTTCTTTCTTCTTCCTTGTCATCCTACTGGTGCTCCCTTCCAGATTCATGCCACAGACATGTCCGTTCTGGGCTACCGTAGCAGCGCAACATGGCGGCTCTGTAGAGGTGGACCCGCTCCCTATGTAGATATAAAGGGCTCATTCTAAGCTTAGGAAAACTCAATGATTCATAGTTACAAGTAATTATATACTGATGAAATCATACTTATGAATATTATATTCCATTTCTGATAATAAGTCCGCCTAAATCCTACATAGTGGACCTTTAAATTAATGTTGCAAACAAAAATTTTTTTTGATTAGGTTTAAAAATATGTAAAAAAAAATAGTTTACAAAAAAGCATGTCGAATGCTGCACAAAAAGGCCACAGTTATGTAAAAAATTTTGTATTCGGTGGCTGATATTGGGGTTCTCATGAGAGCCAAAGTAATTCAAACACTAAATAATGCCATTAATCAGGGTGAAACTAGATTAGACTTGGTGAAAAACAACCAGGACACAAAATCAATGACAGCCCAAGGGCAGAGGCTACAACCGAAACAGTGAAGAAAACCAAAACAAAAGCAAAAGATGTGAGTTATGAAAACTGAAGTTTGGAAGAAAGACCATGCTAGAAACTTCACTTTCTTTCTAGTTAACTGCCTATAAAGTCCAGTCTCTTGCTCTCTCTGCTGGTGGTGAGGTTTCTCCCCCCTCAACAGCTCCTATCCAAGAGCCTTTAATGGAGATCTCACTCATGTGTCTGATCATCGGATCATCTATCCATTTTGCGCTTTTTTCTCTTATTGATCTTTCATGATATATATATTTTTAAAGCACTTCTTTATAATCTCCATTTTTTTTTGTTTTCTTCCTATTTCTCTGTTTACTTCCTGTCACTTAGCTGTAGCTGAAGCAGCGCTTTCCTGCTTTAGATAACACTGGGTTACAAAAAAATTTTTTTGTGAGTTGTCTAATATATTTCTGCTGATTTAGCATATTTCTGGCCCACAGAACACGAATATGGCATCAGTTTTTGTAGATCAGGTCAGGTTTTTCAGCTAAGTTGATTT
>JAQQZX010000040.1:4304930-4332235 GCA_030068355.1 Notoglanidium maculatum
GATTTAGCGCATTAAAATTATCCTAGATCAGCTATAAAAAGTTAGACCTTTTTTTCACTGTTGACCAGTGTAATAACTTCAGTGTTTGCCCACCTTTCAGGACATTTAACTTGCTTTTATCGACAGGACTTCACTCTGATGCAACCCTGAAATAAGTGAGACAAATGGAAAGGAAAAAGAGAGGCAATGCACCAGGACTGAGTAGAGACTTCCTAGTTTAGGGTGATGAAGCGCAATATCGTGGCCAAGTAGCCGATGTGGAACAATTATGCGCTGTGGATAGGTGCATGGGGCACATTTAAACTGTACTTTCATGTGTCTCTCTTACCAATAAAACGAACATATGAAATAAATGGAATCAGACAAATAATCTGACAAGAGAGCTGTAAAGATGGAGTGAAGAAGACAAACATGGTGAATTGAAAGTGGAAGCCAAATAAAGCTCCAGTCATTTTGAAAGAAAGCTTCTGTTTATGGTGCAGCAGAGAGCCTTTTTATGTGCAACCAATAACTTTTAGAGTGCTTCTTTTAGACAGAACTCCAATGGTGAAGCCTGTTACCTGATTACTACATTTGAATCACTGAACATCACAGGCTCTGATGCACTTTTGATGGACGGTTTTGCCTGGATTCCACTTGGCTGCAATCGTGCACTATTTTGCTTTGCCCTCTACAAAGAAATGCATTATGCCCATTTCCAACAGGCACTGCTATTGAATTCCCTTTGGCGCCTGTCAGGCTGTTCTGGAGGAATGGCTTCTCTAAACCCTGCAGGTAGCAAAACTGCTAGTTAGTATGACGGCATAAGCTACTTGGAACATTCAACAAATCAACCTGTTGCTGGATGTGCGCCGAGCTCATTAGCATATGTAAACTGACCTCTGTTGGTGCGGTCTAAAAGTGACGTTATCATGCGTTCTGGGAAGATGGCCAAGGAAGCCTCCTTGGGAAGCATGGGTACTTTGAAGTGCAAGGCTAAAAGGTGCACATACATTATATATGATTAGCAGTTAATAAAGAAAAAGAAACCCCAGACAGCTCCTGTTATGCTCTGCTCTCAGTGCTCTCATAGATATCTTTTCCTTTCTCTCATCACCCAAACCCCTTGAACCCTCAAATCCCTACCCAAACATTCTGTCTAAAGTCATATTCATAAATCTCAGTCCTGGAAAATATTGTTTTGGGGTGGTGGTTGCTCAGTGGTGAAGCTTTGGGTTATTGATCAGGCGATTGTCAAATCCCAGTACTAATAAACGGCCAAGCTAGGTCCTTGAGTAACTTTCAACTGCTAAATATTAAGTTGTTTTGAATAAATGTTAAAACATTGCCTTGTATACTGTATCCTTGGTCTAAAACAGGGTATCTCAATTCTATTCCTGGAGACCCACTTGTAGTAGATTTTCTTTCCTTGCTCCAAACTACGGATGTTCATCACGCAAAAGAAACTGAGCTAAAATCAGAGCAGAGTGATAAATATGTAAATAAGTATTGTTTTAGTACCAGTACCAATGATACCAAAAAAAAAAACCCCAAACAAACAAAAAACCTCATATTCATGCATCCCTGTTCTTAACACATGTTCCAAGTTTCATTTTAAGTCCAAATAAATTTAATCATATATTTTTGGAGCAAGGAAATCTTGAAATCTTGTCCAAGAGTGTGAGAATCCCAGGTCTAAAACAGTGCTTTTTATTTAGTTACTCATCAAAAGGCTTTTTAATGAGATGAGCACTGAATCTAGTGGCATATTTGAGACTGAGAAGGATTGGATAAACCTTGGAAGTCTGGTATAACCGAACCTCATATTCAAGCTGAACTGCTTTACTTCAAATATTACTGCCTGTTTTAATCTGCTTTTCCTCTCAAAACAAGCCCCACAAAATTCCTCAAAGAAAGGTTGACCTGACAACTATGAACATATTAAGAGCAAAAAACACTTTAGCTCAGCTTGTAAGGTAAGCTATCATGTATTGGAGAAACAAAACAAACAGACAGGTGTAATATTGTGGCAAAAAAAAACCTGGCGAGTCGTGCCCTCAATTTGATGAAGCACTCGAGCGTTGAATGAATTTAACAAAGGGCCATTCCCAAGACTCACTGTAAAGCGTGTGCACTCGAGCTTACACAACCATTCCAAGAAAATCAACTTCCTGGAGTTGTTTCAAGTATGATATTTGTGTTTACTAGGCTGAGAAGTTCAGGACAGACAAACACATAAACCAGGGCAATCCGTTATTTTCCCACTCTGGTAATCATGTAAGACAAGTAGACTATTAAGGAAATTCAACACATAATAAGCTTGCTATGTTTTATGCTATATTTAATATAATGGAGTATTCATATCACCACATTGCATGGTAGTATTGACATTTTGGTGTTCTAGACAGCCCCGAATCCTATGAGAATTAATTGAACTGTGTTCTGTTTGCCTAAAAAGCTTAACAACTGACAGCCACCAAGCAATTTTACCAATCTGGTCTCATGAGAAATTTGGAACGAATGAATGCAATAGGTTTAAATTACAGACAAATTGAATACCGGTGATTTAAAAAAAACAACAACAAGAAAAAAAAAAAACAGTAGACACTTGTGCTTTCCACACATCTAATCTTTATTCCTTTGCAAACAAATTGCTATTAATTCTAAATGTGAGGCCATGTTGACCAAGCCAAAGTAGACGATGGCAAGGAACTCGGATACTTTTAATACAGCATTAGAAAGAACCGGTTTGAGAAGCCAGACTTTAAAAGGAGCCAATCCTTCTCTGGGTAACTGTGATATTAGCTGACACAGGGATCCTAGAATTAAGCTTGTGATATATTACAGTAGTACAATATTCGGGTCACATGGAAGAAAGGTAAATATTACTGATTGATTTGAAAGTGCATGGGATGTGAAGTGATGATATGGAAACAGAGAAGATTCCCAGGTGACATTACCTACTGCAGGAGGAAGGTGAATTCATTCATTCATTCACCTTAAGGAATAGCCTTATTCAGGGCCACGGTAGACAGAGCCACAGAACCTATACTGGGAACACTGAGCTAGCCGTGGGAATACATCCACAATGGGACATGTTCAAGGAAAGACCAAAATGAGCTATCACATGGCTCAAGCCTCCAGAGTAGCTCAAGTCTCTGAAATCTTAATGGACTGATGTACACTGTATTTCCTAAACATCTTCCCCCCTTTGCTGCATGGTGGTGCATTGGTTAGCACTGTTGTTTCTGAAGGTTCCGGGTTTGAGTTTGCATGTTCTCCCCATGCCTGCATGGGTTCCCTCAGGGTGCCCCAGTTTCCTCCAACAGCCCAAAGACATGCAAATTAGGTCAACTGGCTACTGTAAATGTCCATAGGTGTGAACTGTTGTTCATCTCTGTGTTAGCCCTGCGATAGATTGGTGACCTGTCCGGGGTTAACCCTGTCCCAGGAGGGATTGGCTCCAGCTTCTCCGTAACCCTTAACTGTTAAGCAGTATAGATAATGGATGGATGGATATTCCCTCCATTAGCCTTTTATAGGATCTGGTCACTATAAAGGCCATAGCATGTGATTTACATCACTTTTTATCTACACCACTGACTGGACATGCCTTCTGGATGGAAGCAGTGAAGAGCTTGCTTTCATCAGGAAAGAAAAAATAAGATAAAACTAAACATCTCAGAAGACCTTTGCATGGATTTACAGTGTTGTTTCTCTCCAAGGGAGACCAAAATCATGCCAGTTTTACAAAAATGGACCGCGTAGCATTACCAAGCAACACGTTTTGCTTTAATATGTCACCTGTCTGTTGGTAGTATTCATAGTTTTAAGAACCACTGAGCCCCATGAATAGCTTTCAGTTCAGTATAGCATCACCTCAAATCTACAACCAGGGCCTAAGTTCTAATTTCCCTCTATGTCTGCTGAAGACATGAAATTGTAGCCTAAATCATGTAAATGATATTTCTGCTGTAAAAGAAGACAACCACCCAGGGGACAGAAGAGATGTCATCTCCAATGTCGGCCTCGTGTCCTTGGCCTGGACCGTGGCAAGCTTTACTTTGACATTGCCTTGATCTGCCTACCCCATTTGTAGGTATCAGTGGTTTTCTTTCTTTGGTTTTTGTTTAGCTTTAGCAGGATGTTTCAGGAGGGAAGAAATTTAAATAAACTCTGATCTCTTTCAGAGCAGAAAAATGAGAAGTCCCATGTGCGACTATTCCAGGCTATCACCTGATCTTTCTTCCCTTCTTTCCGGGAGGCCAAAAAAACTGCCTGGAAGTGTGACTATTGCCTTTAGTGGCTCCTGAAAGTCAGTAATCTCTGTGAATCATCTCTGAAGCCTAATACTCTTAACAACAGAGCCAATAAAGCTTTTATGGATTTCACTTATTATTAAGGATGAAACCGAATAAAAATATCTTATTAGGAATAAACAGATCATCTGTTTTAAACCAAGTGACCCAAAATTCACAAAAGAAACACACTTTTATTTATAAATCCGTCACTTTATATAGTCTCTGCTGACTACACGATAATTTAATTAATTTTAAAAATATGACCTTGTACTTTCATTCTCTATGTTTTCTGGCATTGTCTTTAAATGAACATTTTACTAAAAAAACAAAACAAAGCATGTATACATTATACTAAAATGCCACTTAAAGGCTCCCATTTTGACTAGCAGCAGTGCTGTCTCAGCTTAGTAGTAGATTTTGAAAGCATGTCAGCAAACTTTCCTTTCCTTTCCTTACCTTTCCAGGTCTTTACACCCCCCCCCCAAAAAAAAGTAAATGTAGGTGTTTCTAAATCTAGGTATTAATAAAAATAGTTGGCCGTTATTACAGATTTACTTTGGTTTTAATCTAGAAAAATCAGAAACGTTCACTGACACACTTTCAAAATCTACTATATTCCTTGATTTGGGAAGCTTAAGCAGTCACATTAGATTAGAAAATTTTCCCGAAGGTTCCAAAGGTTATCTTTTTGATGCGGATTACGAACTCGAGTGCTGTAGCTGAGATTGAGGAACTCTCAGGAATTGAATGAAGTTATGTTCTGCAAAGTGCTATGTGTTATATTTTGTGATTTCCAGCAGCCATGTTTTTTTCTTCTTCAGTGTTTCTGGGGCATAGTGGTAGGATTCACATTTAAAAAACATTTTAAGCCATGCCCACTTCCAGTTCAAATACAGATATGGATACTGATATTTCAATCTTATTCAGATTCTGATACAGAAACAGATAGTGGCGTTGTGTTACATCACTATATCTTACACAAACTGTTTGATAATGATATATCATACTTATATTTATACTTATACATCATATGACATATGATATTGATATACTTTGATAATGATAACTTGATAGAAGTTGACTATGCAAAGATCACTGCGCAATTCAACTACCCATGACAATCCCAGTCGAGAACTGTTAGCTTGCTGATCTCCCCCAAAACATACCTCAGCATTTTCACACCTTCTCGACAGGTTTCCTGCCGTACTTTGCTTCTCAGTTTGAAACTATTTGCTCTATGTCAGAACCGGATAGAGACAATCCTACTCTGCCAAATTAATATAGAAAATCAAAAAGCATTGCTGCCTGTCTTATCATCTATTCCCTTATGTGCCCAAGCTAAAGTGCCACACAATCCCTGTAGTAATATCCATTACTAATATGTATCACTTTCATCTTATTAGATGAGGGAGTTTTTTCGTCCCTTTTGGATCTCCGTCTATGCAGAGATGCATTCCAATCCAGAGGGTCCTCCTCTCACATCGTCTAGCCCAGGAGTCAAACGAGTATTAGCATATTAGCATATTATCTGTAGCGTGCAGCTTTGGTTCTATGCAAATACTGAGCTTTGTTAGGGCATCCATTTGATCCTAATAGGAAATGTTGTCATGCAGATTGTCAAATTTAATGCAAATGTAATGTCATGTGAAATGCTAGCATAATCAGAATGCTAACATAAGATAACTTTGATGAAAATGTCTTGTTGTCGGACTAGCAATTTTAGATTACATTTACAAATTGTACTGCACGCACTAGAACAGTTCACCCATGAGAGAAAGACCAGGTATATGTGCTTCAGTGGCCCAAGGTTGCCTGGTGCATGAAGCAGAGCAAGAAATACAGCTTTCAGTACAGTAGCCATGACCTCTGACCCCAGTGTCATGCTTCACTGAGCATAGCTGCCTAACTGAATGTTTACCCAGCATAGCATACATATGCAGAAGGAAAAGCAGAATAGTTTAAGTGCTTCTGCTGGGTGTTTTTTGCCTCCAGTCTGCTAACATAAGCCTGTGTTTGGATTCCTTTCAGTCTCATTTTTGACATCATCAGTGGCTAAACAGCAAACCTGGTCATGTAAGCAGGAGTTAATCTGGGTTGAATTCAGTGTATGATTTATGAAGTGGGAAACGCTTATGCATTTTGGATGGATGACAAACAACAGTAGATGTGGTGATGGTATTCAGGATTTGTCATTTATTTGTCAATTATTCAAGGCACAATCTTGCCAAATTCATAGTATAAATGATGTAGCAAAACAAACTACATTTCAACAGTTAAACGGAAAATGATTAAAATTGCATTCTAGTAATAGGGAGAAATGACCAGCTCTACCTCTGTTCTCCTCCAGTACTTCATTTCTTGTCACCTCCTCACTATCACTGAGCTCAGAGTGTAGTTTGCTGGCTAGTAGCTTTCAAAGAAATGCTCCTGATTGGTTAATCCTGTTTATCACCATAACAACTGGAAGCCAATAAATGGGATTAACCAAACTAAAATCAATGGTTGTGCTTTTAAATATGGAACAGTGAACATTATAGCACGCTTCCTGCACAAACCAATGTTACTGGACATGGATACTGTATAATCAGGTGTGCTGTATGTGTGTTATGTTAACCACCCATGAATAAATCAACATTTTATTTTTCAAGATATTTTACTTATTTGCTAATACTTGAAATACCTTTACAACTTTACACTTGACTTTACAACATTAACCACTGAATACAGTTATTTTTAGTCTATGTATTGTAATTTGCTTTTTTATCTCATGTAATTTACTTTACTTATCTCATGTGATTTGTTCTAATTTCATTGTTTTATTTTCATTAGAGCTAATTATAAGGAAAAACAAACAGCACCTTCAAATGTGATATGAATAAAATGCTTTATAATAATAATAATAATAATAATAAAATAATAATAATAATAATAATAATAATAATTAGTAGTAGTAGTTTGCTACATGCTGTTAATTTAAAAATGTAAAAGAATCATACACCTAAAATCCACTTTGATGTGCCATATATCATTTACAGTGTGCTTTTGCTCCAAAGAAAAAATTGCTTGCATTAATTTTTGGGCTATCTTCCCAGAAGATTTTACTGTTTGATTCCAACAATACTGTTGCTGGATATCATTTAAAATCGACTTACTCTCAGGCAAGTTAAAACATGAATTCCCATGGAATTAATTTCTTATTGACAGTTTCGACCAAACACAGCCTAAAATCCAATGTCTACATTCACTCTGTATTATATAGAGATCACAAGTAAGCCTAGGTCTAAATCAAAACAAAATGATTACACATTTCCCATGGGAAGGGAGAGTTTAAGTTTGGAATGATGAGTCTACATTAAAATACATATTCTATCTTCAATAACGCACACCAGCTTGAACCCTATTAGACGTCCCTGTGTCTGTTTCCTTGCATCGAGTGATAGTGAACTGAAACTGTTCTGATCTGTTTTTAATGGATTGGCATTGAGTGTGTGTGGCGTCAGTAGACTGACAGACTGACCTTCTGTTCAAGGACACTAAATCATTCTAGTTAATCAAGCCATGCCTGATAAGGAAGGACAACAACATTGCTTTTTTTGTTTGCCTTTCTCTGAGAATAGCTGTCCTGCAGAGCATACTGATTAGTATGAGAGGCTGTTTAGGGCACAATAGCTAATTATTAATAAAATTATTAGTTTTTAATAAGAGTGAAAAGTAATGACAGTGTTGCTCACCGCAGATGCTTTTCTACTGGCCAGCGTGTGTTAAATGACTGTAAACGACATGTTGAGGTACGTTGAACAGGTGTCATTCATTCATGGGATGTCTTACAACCCACAGGTGCAGGCTCTCTCCAGCACCAAACAGGAAGCAGAAAAGCATGTATGAGAATTCATCTCAAAAGGAATCTAGTTGCAGTCTTGCGACTAGTGACCCTGCAATATCCCCATTCTTTGCAAAACCATAGTCTGTGACTATAAACTGTGAGAGAGTGCGTCTCTGTAATGGGTTTTTGCAGGGTGGGATGTCTGGGAATGTATGTGTGTTGTGTTAACCACACATGAATAAATTAATATTTCAGGGCAATTTAAACTCAAAGTAACCCCCAACTTCACAAACTGATATCGAGAAACTTATACGTCCTCTTGTACAAAGTATTTCTCAAGATTTGTTACTACAAATGTTTTTGCTAGTGAGCCCAAAAGCATTATTTGCTAATATTTTAAATATTCAGTTACTCTACTGCATTTACCATTGCATGCAATTTTAAATGTATTTTGTTTATGCATGATATTGTATAAACGTAGTAGGGATGTTATGCAGAGACACAGTTTATCTCTGGACCTGTATAGTGCTCCAAATATCCGTATCTGTATTTGGATTGAAACCTACCACTGTAACCCTGGAAACACTGGAAAACGCTGGGGAGAAGTTCCTCAACCTACATCACTCAAGTTCATAATTGGTCTAGTGATGTCACCTAGATTTTTTTTTTTTCCTTTTTTTATCCAGTTTGTATTTTTGTTTGTACCTGCCTACAATATTTTCTAACAAATGCAATTAATTTAAGCTAATTTGATCCACCTCTATCTGGACCAGGCAGTTACTAAGGATGAATAGAAGAAGCCTGTAAATGCATTGCATTATTGGTCCTGAGAGCTTCACGTCTAGCTCTAGCGATAGATTAGTGACCTGCCCAGGGTGTACACTGCCTCTTGCCTGAGGTCAGCTGGGATTGGCTCCAGCTTCCTTACAACCATGACAAATAAGCGGTGTAGATAATGGATGGATGGATGGAGTGTCACGTCTGGCTGCTTGCTTGAAAGCAAAAACCGTCTGCTCAAGCGATTGTTCTAGGTGGCGTCCCGCAGAAACCTGAAACACATCTCTAGCCTCAACTATGATCCTTTCTGGCAAGCATATAGTGCGCTTTCTGTTTAGAACACATTCTCGGTTGTATCCCTGGTATGCAACTACTTACTTGCAGTGTGAATTTCCTAATCTTAATCCTAAACCTAACTTTAATCTCAGTAACCACAAGCAACTGTTCTTTCAAACAGGTTCATTCATGAAAATAGTAGAACATAGGTTTTTTTTTTACTTCCATACTCTGTGACAAGGTTGGTTCACAAACACTCACATCCTTTTTATGAGACAAACTGCACATTCTGCATTCTTAGAAACCAGTGTGACTGTGCTGGCTGTGTGCTTTAATGAACAGCGAGGACAGTTTTCTTCCCCGATAGGGATGCAGAGGCGCAGTCATCTCCATGACACTGAACAGTAAATTGCCGGGTTATCGGCGGAAACCACGCGCCTTTTCTTCAACGGTTCTCAGCGCTATGTCTCTGCCGCCCCCGGGCCTGCGCTAACGATCACCTCCAGTGCATCGATTTCAAGTGACTCGACATCATGTCAGAGCATGATCCGGTTTTTGCACCTCCGCTTTTATGGCCCTCTTTGAAAGCAGAGCATTATTGAAGCTTTAAATGACTTTTACATGAGCATGGGCCAATGCAGGAGCATGTTCATCATTGCTCGCAATTTAATGGTCTCTGAGGCTGCTTCGAGGACAAACTCATAATTCTGGGGGTGTAATGTGAGATGTGTGGACGTAATCAGCCTGAAACCTTGGTTTTGGTTCAGAAAGAGATAAATCACCCATAGCAACATGCTGCACAATCAGCCAGGAAAAGCGCCGGGAAGACCATCAAGTTCCTGTCACTGAGCTACCAGGAGCAGCAAATAATACTATACAAATAGTACAAAAATGTGCTTATTCCAGGACTCTTATTCACAATCTGCTCCCACTGAACATCCTTCCAGCACACAGTACTGTTTGCCTTTACTCCTCTTCACCTCTATACACTAATGATGTATAATTTACCCAGAAGAGTTCCATTGGTTCCTCTTCAGATTTCTTCCTCATGACATCTCAGGGAGTTTTTCCTCACCTCTATCATCTCTGACATGCAAATTAGGCATCTAAATCAATATATGGATTTCTGTAAAGTAGATAATGTCTGTTGTTAAAACACTATATTGTTATCTGATAGCTTCTTCTTCTTCTTCTTCTTCTGTTGTTCCAGGAATAATTGGTCAGTCACCGCTTAACATCAAAACTTCATTCAAACTTTGTTGTGTAGGTCTTATGAATAGCATGACAACTGATGATGGTTGGTATTCCAACCACTTCCCTCTTTTTTGTTCTTCTAGCCATCCATTTTTTCCCCATAGACTTTGAATGGGAAATTTTGCAAGCTGACCCCATGTAGTCAATTTTCAAAGTAATACTCCAAATTTACTAGACATGCTCTGGGTAATACAAAGCACTCTACCAATTTTCATACCACTTTTCATTTCCTGCTTTCTGTTTTCTCATCCCTCATTTTTCTTACCATTCACACTTCAGTTCATTTTTCAAGTCCTAACTGCTCCTAGAGGTTAAAAGCTAGACCCACAAAGTCGGTAAATGCTGTTAGCTTGTCGTACCTTATAGAAATATATTTCATAACTTTTTCTTTGCTCCATTTTCTTTCTTTCTTTTTTATCCCTCCATCCTCCTATTAGAAACCATTGATTTTACTACTCTTACATCTGTTAAGGTAGAGTCACGAAATTTGATATATGGATTCGCCTGCAAAAGTACAGCACTTTACTGATTTTCATACTAATGGACCTCATCTATCTCACCCTTCTATTCTTTCATTCATCCCTCCATCCTTCCATAGCAAATCAATGATTTTACTACTCCTTCAACCTTTAAGGTAGAACTGCTAAACTTTCCATGTAGATTGAAAAAAGAAACTAATGTACCTTATCTATCTATCTATCTATCGATCTATCTATCTATCTATCTAGATTTTTTTTGCTTTGTAAGCACTAGTATGTTCTAACTCTAAACATCCTAACTAACACGTTAACTACTAAGACCAAGAAGAGATAATCTTCATATTGGCTCACATTAAACAATCTTTAGAAACATATACAAAATACTGTCATATATATATATATATATATACTAATTTGGAAATGGTCCAGCCCTGACAAACATAACTAGCTAGCTAGATAGTGACACTTTATTGATTAAACCAATGGGGTAATCGAGCGTTTGGAATGTGTACCCCCCATGGGGGAGTGAGAGGCTCAGTTAGCTTTAGCCTTCTATTGACCTCCATTCATTTTCAGCTTTCTTAACCTCAAATAACTTTACTTCTGAATCGTTTTGTCCCTTTATATGACTGTTGTTTATTTAACAGTGGCTCCATAACCTCGTGACTCACTTTATGGCCATTAATAAATGTTTTTCTCCAACTATGCTAAAAACGATGTCATGAACCTGTGACATCCAGTCACACAAGCGTACTATGTGGATAATAAGCTCTCAGGGAAATCTGAAAAACCTATTCAGCCATTAGTAATGCCCCTTAAAGAGCTCAGTGAATCAGAACACCTACCAAAATCGCCTGTACTTGGGGGAAAAAAAGACGTCAAAGTCACGTTCAAAGTCAAAAAGTGAGTCAAACGAATTTTTGTGGGCCCAGCTACCACAGACGGCGAGGCAGGTCCTTGTCGCTTCATGTTGCCTTACGTGATCAAAATTAAGCCTTTTGCTGTGCAAGACAAACGGTCAGATGCTCACCAAGAAGCAGCCCCCACTCTGGCTTTACTTCTCTCCATTCAAGCCTTATGGAGTGGCTTTTCAAGTAATGCAATTCAACCTATTAGAAAAATAAGTTCTTCTTGTTGATCACAATGAAAAAAATAACATGTCCTTTCTGGACTTCTGTACTATTCGGTCTGATACAGTTTCACACATTTAATCGGCACAAAATAAATATGTGAGTTGGTGTGTTGGTGATAGTATGAGGACACACAACTGTGCTTACACAGATATGTCGACTGATCTGTTGCTGACAGGTGCTCTTAACTACTTTGACTGATCACGAGAGTTGACACAGGGCTGTGTCTCCCTCTGACACACTTCTTTTCAGTCCAAAAATAGTGAAAGTGTCCGAATGGTGTCCTCTGTCTGACTCCAATAAGACAACAAGATCCAAAACTCTTGGTCTCCAAAGCCCTAGTTCCTGTTATCATATGCTACTGCATCTGTAAAAAGTCATTTCTTCACCAGCCTATCTTTTTTGAATCTGAAATTCAAAACAAAAAATGTAGCATGTCATGTCTTCACGAATTTGCATTAATGAAAAGTTACAGCTTTACCTTTGGCTGTTTTCAAAGCGCTGCCTCTTGAGAATCCTTCCACAGATGTTAAATAAACATCTCCTCACAGATCTATCAAGGATTACATGTTTACTGTCCAAGTCCATGTGCAACCTGTTATTGTAGAAACCATGTAGCTGCAATTAGAGAAAATTAATCAACACCTTCTAATGAATTAGATTTAAAAAATCAACAGGGGTGTTGTATAATTGATAATAATGTATGTAAATAGATTGGCGTGAGCTCAAACGTGATCAGCCAGTGTGTTCTTGTAGCTAATGCTGCTGGTGTCTCTCATGCTAAGCACTTGTTGATGGTGATCAGGTGTGTGCTAAACATTAGGAATCTAATTCTCTACTCGTTAGCACAGCAGCAATTACCCAAATAAGATTAAGTCTGGTCACAGATGATTGGAAAAATTTGAATGAGACGTGAGGTGTAAAGTAACAATTTATGGGTTTGCGTTAATCAGAACTGTCATACGCAATCAAGATTAAAAAACTGCCTTCGTTAGCTCTCATTTATAGATGTCTTAGAAAAATCAGTATTTGGTGCCATTATAGGCACTCTGTGCACTGTTGGCGTGATGATTTGATAACGTCCCAATGGGTTTACTTGTGCAACTGCTTGTAAATTAGCAACAGGCTGGCAGTATGGCGCGCTTTATCAAGAGAATTGCAGCCTAAGGAAAGAAAATAAATATATAAATTTTAACATGGTATCCAAAAGGCCTGGTGTTGCTGTGTGGAATCAGCAGGGAGGACGTTCGCTTACTGCCAAGACATCGATTGCATTGAAAAAGCAGAGGAAACTCAGTCGGAGGTGTTTTTTTGGCCTGGTGGCCCATACACACTCTCTCTCTATCCATCCCTAACACATCCTGTAGAGCTCAATTAGAGTTGTAAAAAGAGAAGGAGATTGATGGAAGGCTACATGGATAGCACACTGCATCCAAAAACTGCTATCTATCTGTCTGTCTATCTATCTATCTATCTATATAGTACTGTACCCTCCCTGCTTTCTTCTCTGCTTTCTTGTGAAGAGTACATTCCTTCAGCGTACACTCTCCTCACGTGCTGAATCATGGAATCAAAACGTTGAAAGCTTTGGCTAGTTTAATTGCAACTACAGTTGCTGGATATAACTTTAAGTGTAAGTGCTGAGTGGGAAAAGTGATATTGCAGTGTCGTCTCTATGCTGAAGGAAATACGAGCTGCTCAACTTCATGAAGGCCAAAAATAGCTCCGTTTGAGGATGTTGGTTCTGGATGCTTCTATATTTTGCTTTTCAGAAAAAAAGAAAGAAAGAAATGAAGAGATAAAAAAAAGACAGCCATGCTTTACGACTGTATCATAATTGGTATTTGGTTCAACACTCATTTAACCCTGCTCATGTAAATAAAATTCTATCCTAATCTATATTCAGGCTGTCGTAATACGGGTCTTTAACATGCAATTTGCCATCATTTGCAGTAATATTCCACTTTATCCACTACATCTGTAGAGACATCACAGCACAGACCATAATTTCAACACAGTTCTCTGGATTTTTTGTATAAAGTGCTAAGATATTTGTAAATTAAGCACAAAATTGTTGTATAATTCACGCTCTTACAGATAGAGTATCTGTAGTTATACAATAGCGCTGCTGAATTCTTGAATCTGATTGGTCTAATGGTGTTGAGGTAAATTGCACTTTTTTATTAATGTGCTCGTTTTAATATGTTATTATTTCTATAGTAACAGGACATTTATGGTGATACTCCACATAAACAAAATTTAATAATAATAAGTATAGGATAATAATAAACTGATTAAAAACATGCTGTTATTTCACAAAGAAAATGTTTTGCGCTGACATGGCACATAGACAAGTTTTTTATTAAGAGAAGTTTATTTAACATTTAAGGAAGTGGCACAACATTGAATGCAACTATGAACTCATAACAAGTATGTCATTCTTCAATTAATAAAAAATTACTATTCACCTGTGTTATTCAGGTGTTTTAGACGAAGAAACACAAGATAATGGGATGTTTTGTGGAACACCAAAAAGCTTTCAGTGTGTTATAATCTCAACCTTCCAGCTCTACTGGTTTTATTTTTATTCTTAGTTGTTATTTTTCTCTGCCCATGCATTCTTATTGGTACATAATATACAGTACATATCTATCTATGGCTTTTTATCTTTACAATGCAACATATTCTCCGTGATCCTGCTAGCTATTTTTATTGGCCTTTTTCTCTTTCTTGGTTTTTGCCTTTTGCATCTCTTTAGTAGTGTGATAGTGTGATATGGGTAGCGTACATTTAATTTTAAATATATACAATTGCAGATCTTAAGCTGTTGGTGTCCATAATAAAATGCTCAAGTTTATATCTTTGCCACTACATTTGTAACACCAGGTCTAAAGCTAAATGAAAAAAACCCAACAATGATGCATTACCTGTGGTTGTCCCATCCGCTTTCTATTTTCCTCTCTCTCTCTCTCTCTCTCTCTCTCTCTCTCTCTCTCCCTCTCTCTCTCTCTCGCTCTCTCTCTACTTACTTCATCCCTCCTTTACTTCCTTTCCACCTTTGTCTCTTTGTTTTTTGCTCACTATCTTCCCTTTTCACCATTTTCTCTGGTTATTTTTCTCTCCTTATTTTCCCCTCCCATCCTTATTTCTTTCATATTTTCATTACAGAATAAAAAACCCTCCAACATAATTCTACAACTAGCGCTAAGTGAAATGAAATAATTCTGTTATACCTTTTTCTTCTCAGTCTATTTCTCACCACTTATTCTCACCCTCTTCCTAATCAGCTATACAATTCCTCTTCCAGCTTATTTCTCTGTTTTCCTCTCTCTCTCTCTCTCTCTCTCCCTCTCTCCTAATTCATCTTTTTTGTGAACCACACATAAACCTCCTTGACCCCTTTCTGGACTGCCATCTAGGCCAGGCAGCCTGTTCGTCTCTACAGTTTCTGTCCAACACTTTCTATTCTAAGAATCTTAAACTAGTAGCACATTCTCCTCGACACAGAAGGGATTCACAGCATTGCATTAATTTATGCTGTGTAATGGCATTTCACATTACAACCCTCAAAGCCAGGAGTTTCAAGTGTCTTAGTAGCTACGTGCACTAAACAGGACTCAATGATCGGGATCCATTTGCATGAGGTTTGTCATAAAGAGTATCCAGAATCCCAAACTCATAAACAATGAATGGGCCAGGGTCAAACACAGAAGTCCAATAGGCAGTTCCAAAATCATAGCCAACAGGTCAGGCAAAGATCAGTACACAGTCGAGATCAGTATTACCAAAACCAAATAACAGGAGAAGATGGAAAGTTCATAGACAGTAATCCAGACAAACCACTCAGAATTTACAAAAAATGAAAACAGAAAGCAAAGTGTCACAGTTTGCATAAATGTCCATGTGCTTTATACACTGCTTAAAAAAATTAAGGGAACATTTAATCATCAAGTCAATTAAACTTCTGGGATATCGATCTGTCCAGTTAGGAAGCGTAAGTGATTGTGAATCAGTTTCACCTGCTTTGGAGCAAATGAAAGCAACAACATGTGGATATTAGGGGCAACAGCTAGATGACCTCTAAAAAGAGAATGGTTTTGCAGGTAGTGACCACAGACCATTTCTCTCTCCTTATTCTTCCTAACTGATATTTCTCTAGTTTTGTATTTTGCTATTGCCCTTATCAGTCCTGGTAGCATGAGGTGGTACCATTCAGGTTGCACAGGTAGTCCAGATGTTCCAGGATGGTACATTCATACATGCCATCTCAAAAAGGTTTGCTGTGATGCAATCTCGAGCATGAGGGAGACAGCAGGAGACAGGCCTTTACATGAGGAGAGCTGGACAGGGCCGTAGAAGGGCACCAACCCGGCAGCAGGACCAGTATCAGCTTCTTTGTGTGAGGAGGAAGAGGAAGAGCACTGCCAGAGCTCCACAAATTGACCTCCAGCAGGCCACTTGTGTGCATATTTCTGACCAAACAAAGACTCGATGAGGGTGGAATAAAGGCCCGGTGTCCTCCAGTGGGACCTGTGCTCAAAGTACTGCAAAGTGCAGCTCTATAAGCATTCAACAGCAAACACCAGAAATGGCAGGTCCACCATTGGCGCCCTGTTCTTTTTACAGGTGAGAGCTGGTTCCACTGATCACATGTGACAGATGTGAAAGTGTCTGAACGTTAGTTCGCATAATGAACGTTATGCTGCCTGCACATCATCCATACATGCCATCATCCTCTATTAATTTGGTGGTGGGTCAGTGACGGTCTGGGAAGGCATATCCTTGGAGGGTCACACAGACCTCCACGTGCTAGCCAATGGTACTCTGACTGCTGTTAGGTACCAGGATGAAATTATTCCTAAATAAGGAATGAAACATGACACAATCAGCAACAAAGTGATATGATGTTGTTACCACCATCAAGGTGATTGAGCGTGAGAGGGGACACAGGTGTTCAGAATCAGGAAGCAAAGCAATGGATGATGGGAAAGGGCGTTCAGTTCAGCCAGTTTGTGAGGCCAGTGGAGTTCATGGCTGATATAGGTGTTGGCATGACAAAATAAAAAGAATAATCAAGCATGAAAACATTCATTTCCTAGTCAGAATCTGTGTGAATTTGTCATTTAAAATTTGCAATAAAGTGGCTGCAACGAACTAACTAAATAAACAAATTAAATTTGTTTTTTGAAGTATTAAAAATATTCATCCACTTTAAATAGAAATAATGACAGTTTTAATGTCATCTTTGTCTAGGGAAGCAGATTTTTAGAAGGCTTTTACATAACAGCCTCCAACCTACATCCAGCATAGCGGTGATGCTTTGTAATGTTAATGAACATCTGCATGCACAGAACAAAACAGAGAGGAAAGCAAACGAGATAAGAATAACAGGCATCGTGGTTCTACAAGTCTCTGTCTGTTTTTGCCTTATCTGTGTGCCTGAGGCCATCTCCTGATCTTCTTGTCTTCCCTGGACTGGAGGTTTTCCAGTGCAAAATTAGATTAGGAGGTGGACTGATGGAGCTCCAGGGCTGCTGAGGGGGAGCAGGGAAGCGAAGGAGGAACAGAGTGAATGTGACATTATATTAAAAAAAAGACACGATTATGGCAAGAAGTAAGCTCTTGTCTAGTTGTTTTGGTTTCTTTCTTTAGTTCAGAAGGAGGGAAATCTAGAAACAAGGGATCTTCAGCTTGTCCTTGTAATGCAAAGTGTTTCTAGAGACTGTGGAGACCACAGGCAGGAAAATGCAAGGGTCCCTCTGGCAATTTTTCTTCTTTATTCCCATTGTGTTAAATTGTACCTATTTTTATTTTCATAGCTTTACATTAATAGGCAATCTGCTAAGCTAACTGAGTATACAATATGACTGGCTGAATGTGTTAGCATTATATTTTGCATGTATAATGAAGTACTAGATCAGACTTTGCAATTAGATAAACCATCATTTTATTACATGTGCTACAGCAATACCTTTTAATATTATATATTAATATATACCAATATTTTTAAACTCTATTTATAGCTTAAAAGCTGTCACTAAGAACAAATTCAATCAAGAAAGATAGCTGAATCATTAATATTACGAACTTCAAACCTGTCTATCTACTGTTACATTGTTTTCTGGCTGAGCCTACAGTTTTCACATCTAATTATTTCTTTACTAGATTTTCTCCACCACTTTCCACAGTTCCACTTCTTCTTGTTTTCTCTTTCTTTTCTGGCCTCCTCATAGATTTTTCTCACATTTAGAAATGTCCCACATATTAGCAAGATGGACTCCTTAATGGGCGTTCCTGGTATAGTGCTGTACATTATGCAGTTGAAGGTTTTGGGGATTCATGGACTTCAGTAACTGCCTGCCTTGCCTGTCCTGTAGCTATGCCTCTATTTACAGGAGCTCTTAAATGTCCTTTTTTTAGCGTTTCCCTATAAAAGAGCTTTGAAAGTAGAACTCATTTAGGAAGCTAAACGCTCTCAACTATCAGCAATCAACTGGCAAGGATCGATAGTTTAAAAAAAATGATCCAATTTACATGTAGTATCTTACCTTAATAATGCAGGCTTTGATGAGACTTTGATGAGAACATTAAAGGAGCAGACTGTCATTTTTTAAAGTCCTCTGCTGCTGGTAAAGTGAATTGTGACTGCAAGAAAAACATTGACAAACTAAAATATTATGAATTACAGTTTTTCTTTAGATATATTTCTAAAATTTTCTGACTATTACAGGTCTAGAAACATGTCTAAAAATGACAAATGGCACCTTTAAATATTGCTCATTGTGGTACTTATTACTAATTTTCTCATTGTGATGCTTGGAAAGGTTGATCTGAGTGCAGACATATTCCTATATGAATGACATATCAGTACATCCTCAATGAAGATTCTAATGATATTTGGTCATGTAGCATTATTTAGTTATCTAGCTATCACATTGTAACCTACAGTGGTGTTTGAAAGTTAGTGAACCCTTTAGAAGCGTCTATATTTCTGCATAGTATGACCTACAACATCATAACAAGTCCTAAACGTAGATAAAGAGAACCCAATTAAACAAATGAGACAAAAATATTATACTTGGTCATTTATTTTTTGGAGAAAATGACCCAATAATACATATCTGTGACTGTCAAAAGTATGTGAACCTTTGGGGTTTTGTCTCTCATCGATATGTTTGATCATTTAGGACTCGTGTCCGAATCCGATGATGTTTTAGGTCATACTTATCCACAAAAAAAAAAAACTCCCAAGCTCCATAGTACATGTAATCTGTGCTAAGCTGTCACATTATATCACTGATCACTAATTTTGTCACTTTATGATTTTGATTTCTATAAGAATTGAGTGATATTAGTTGTTAGACACACAGGGAAAGACTGGTAACCAGGGATCTTGCAGAACCGAGACTGAGAATCACTGTTATTACTGAGAGAAAGAAAAGAACAACCTGCTTTAATTGAATTTTCTTGCAGTAGTAGTTGGGATAGCTACAGCGAGAGTGTGTGTAGGTGGCGTTTCTGTCTGTCATCACTGTGACAAAGACAAATATTGTTTTATTTTGAGCCATCTGCAGATTCCTCCCGGTGAAACAACAGTGCATGGTGTGAATGTGTAAGTGCAGTCTGATAGGGCTCTTTCATGCTCTCTCTCACACACACATCCAGCTCTTAGCCGCTGCTTAGTTCTTTGGCACCTGGTTTGTCTTTGGCTGCTATAAAGTGCTGAGCGAGGTTCAGCTGTCAGAGCTACACGTTCAAGGACGGGAGTGTCTTGCAAATGTTAGATTAGTGGCATAAACACTGCTGCCAATAATCCAAAAAATTTGAGGCACTTTCTAACACAATGACCTGGTTTTAATTTCTCTGTGTATTGTTAAATATATTAGCACAAACTTTAACTAGACAATCAGATGATAGTCAGTGTTTTAGGGACATTATTATTACAGTTATGGGAAATGATTATGACCACAATCATGGTTAGCAATAGTTTAGGTTCTTGTAGTTTCCTAACTTCATCTGGCATTATGGGTGGCACATTGGTGTGGAGTGTAACATGGCTGTTTTATAGCTCCAGGGTCGCTTGTTCAATTCTGAGTTTGAATTTCTGTCTCTATGAAGTTTTACACTTTATCCCAATGTCCATGTGGGTTTTCGTCGAATCCTCTAGTTTCCTCCAACCTTCCAAAAACATGCCAGTAAGTGAATAAGTGCTGTCTTTCCCCTAGGTGTGTGCATGTATTAGTGCCCCATCTAGGGTGTATTACTACCTCACACTCAGTGTTCCCGAAATAGGCTGTGGACCCCACGATACGATAATTCATTCATTTATTTTCAGTAACTGCTTTATCCTGGTCAGGTCCACAGTGGATGCAGAGCCAATCCCAGTAAAACTGCTTGCATGGCAGGAGAATTGACCCTCCATGGAATATCAGTCCATCATAGGGGACCAAACAATCACCTACCCACACCTAGGGGCATACCTGCCTGCACAGTTTTGGACCCAGGGAGGAAACCAGTGAATCCCGAGGAGATGGTAGGGAGAAGGTGTGAAACTCCATGCAAACAATAAACCAAGCACAAGACTGAACCTGAGATGGTGGAGCTGTGAGGCAGTAATGCTCCATCATGCTACTCTCCATATAAAAATAATAATAATAATAATAATAATAATAATAATAACAACAAATGTTAATTTATAAAGCACTCGCTTTACATAAAATATTAAGAATAAAACATTAGATTAAGAGATTATTAGATTATTAGATTAAGAATTAAACAAAAGCCAATCCATATAAGAATGGAAGGAATAAAAAAAATCAATAAATGATAAAAGTTTAAAAATGAAAAAAGAAAAATGTTAGCATAACATGAAATAAAACAACGTTAATAAAACATTTAAAAACATATCGCAGTCATAAAAGCTCAGTCACTGCTCAGTTACAGATTCTCATTCCTGTTTCTTTGCTGTTGTTTGCAATTTTGCTTCTGCCTCTCATCTTGCACTGTGAATTTTTTCATTGACGGTGACATCAGAGACCTCGGGCTGTTATGACTCATTGTGATTGGCTGCTAATCACCTGATTGATGTAGGAGGATCGGAGCATGGCTTCTCCTGTCTGAGTTCAGCTTGTGTCATCTTTTGGCCTGCCAGCCTGATTTATGGGTCAAAACAAAAACATGACGAGCCCTGTGAGGAAGTTAATGATCCACCAGTGTGTAGGAGGACAGGGAATTATTACTGCTGCGGTTTTGTGTATGTGTGTGTGCGCGCGTGTGTGTGTGTCTTGGTGTGTGTAAGACTCTGACTGTACCCACCTGTGTACATGTTGAGCATGTTAAGATATACAGCAGGTGTGTGTGTGTGCGTGTGTGTGTTGGTGTGTGTAAGACTCTGACTGTACCCACCTGTGTACATGTTGAGCATGTTAAGATATAGGTGTGTGTGTGTGTGTGTGTGTCTGTGTTCGTGTGTAAGTCTCTGACTGTACCCACCTGTGTACATGTTGAGCATGTTGGATGTGTGTGTGTGTGTGTGTGTGTGTGTGGACCATGTTTATATTACATTGTAGGGACCAGAAACCTGTTATTTTTACATTGTGGGGACATTTTCCGGTCCCCACAAGGGAAAACTTAATTTAACAAAAATCTGTGATTACAAACAAAAACTAAAATAGCCAAAAGTCTTATATTTTGTTTGATTACTGATGGTTAAGGATAGTGCTGAGTTAGGGTTGTCATAGTTAATGTTAGGGTTATGCCCATAGACATTAATAGGAGGTCCCCACAAAGGCATAAAAATAAAAGTGTGTGTGAACAGATTACAGGATACGTGTGTTTTCTGTCTGTGGCTAAAGGCTCCTCTATTAAAAAGGATTCTCTCTGCTAAATGAGTTGTGCTAAATGAGCGGACGATTAGAGATGAGCTTTTGATCCCTGAGGATGGAAGAACCAATATGCTTTTTCCCAAAGAAATTTATCCAATTAGTATAAAAGCTTCAGTAGACTTTTTGAATCATTTATGGAAAGAAAATCAGTAAAATTCTGGGACCTTGTCCACACACATACACAATGGATCTCACACACTCTCACCATCCTTCATGATGTTCTGATTTCAGAGAATTAACACAAACACAGTTCAGCTCACAGATTTAGAAGTGAGAGAATTTACAGCATTTCATATATTCAGATATATCACATCATATCAGCGTTCACTGCTTACCAGATTCCACCGCAAACATATTTTAGGTTCATTCTGTAATGATCATGACTCGACCCTAAACTTGGAAGGTTCACTCTCTCTATAATGGTAAAACAAACAAACAAAAATAGCAGCATTAGCAATCCAGGTTTGTTTTTTCCAAGTAAATGTCAATTAAGTAAATGTTGGTTAAGTAAATGATAGTAAAGATTGGTCAAGTGAATGGTGACTGAGTATTGTTAGTAAATGTTAGCTAAATAAATCTTAGTAAATGTTAGTCAACTAAATGTTATTAAATAATAGCAGCGCTAAACATTTTCCGAACTAAATGTTAGCTAAGTAAATTGTTAGCAATGTTAGTAATTGTTAACTAAGTAAATGTTAGTGTTGTCATAATATGCATGTTAACAAGAAGTAACACATATAAATAAAGCCATTGATTAATTAATTGATGGGACCATTACCTAAATAACTTGCACCTAGCTAGCATTATGTCCAATAAGTAAATGTTAGCAAACAAATTAAGTTAGCTAAGTAAAGAATGTGTGTGTAAAGTGTGTGTGTGTATTAGCTAAGTAAAGCTTAGTAAATGTCAGCTAAGTAAATGTTAACTAAGTAAATGTTAGTAAATGATAGCTAAGTCTTGTTAAATGTTAACTAAGTAAATGTTAGTAAATGATAGCTAAGTCTTGTTAAATGTTAGCTAAGTAAATGTTAGTAAATGTTAAGGTTGGTTTTACAGGAAAAACCCTCACAATGTCTGATGCTTAAGTGAACAACAGCAATTATCTCAAATAAATGAATCCATTCAGTATTTAATTGATGTGACTGTTCCAAATAATTTGAAGCCTAGCTTGGAATATGTAAGTAAATGTTAGTCACAGTGAAGTTGAAGGGATGAACAAGTACTCGTAGCAGCATGGGCCGAAATTATGTCACAATTTACTTCTTCTACTACATGTACTACTATGACAATTTACCACTATTAGATGTGCTACTAGAGACACCCCCCCATGTGAAAGTCCACATCTATACATCAACTCTTTTGTTCACAATAGGTCATGAAAGTCCGAAAAAAAAGATCTTGAAAATCCTGAACGTTTTGCCCCATGGGCGACATTAGGCTATTAAAAAGCATGCCTAGGCATAACCATCTTGTCTCCTTTCTAACAGTAGGCTACAGAAAAACACACAACACACTTTGACATACCACTTTGATATCACAGTTTTCCGCAAGCACTTGTGTTCACCAGTTAGCCTATGCTATGGGTCATAAAGAGGAAGCCCAGATATAATTAAAGAGGTCAGAATATTGAGCAGCTCTTTGCTGAATCAAGGAAACAAGGTAACGTTAATGTAACCTGTGTCAATATAATAGAGACAGAGCCATTTAGTTGCTGCTCACCACAGAGTGGAAAACATCTTGTTGCTCTCCATAGACTTGTATTGAGAAATAATCTTGTAATGTTACTTTAAGCTTAAATATGTCTAAAAGTATTGCTGGGTACAATTTCATCAAGACAAAGGACTTCCACTTAATCGTACATAAACCACATATTTTATTCCTAAAGTTAATTCCTATAGAAGTTTACCACAAACTAGCTACCACAAGCTAAGCTAGCCTTGACTACACATAAAGCAGCTAGTTTGCTAGCTGGCCTGGTATTAATCATGAATAGGCTGCTACTACCCACTATAGTTAACTAGTTAAGTCATTACCTAGCAATGTACTTATCCATTCAAAGTATTTCCCAAATTTATTTTTAAAGAAAGGTACATACACTCATGAAAGACGTGCATAATAGGTTTTTTTTGCAGTTATGTGGCTTATAGTTCAGGTACGTCAGTAGGTGCCTTCACTAAGTGTAACATAGTTTATTTTTCTTTCATATCAAGTGCAAAGAATTGTAAAGGCTATGTACATAACAAAATGCAGAAAACTTTGGCAAGATGCTGCTGCTATGATTATAAAGCTTTCTGCTAATCTGCTTCTGAAATACATGTTCGATACATCATATCTATCTGTGTTTGAGCTCACACACATAAAAAGAGCCACCACATGCACCGAACTGGCTACGGCTCTACGTTAATATGATTTATACTTCTTATGAATGACATTAAAACATCCATAATATGGTGTACATCTGAAATGACGTCATAATTGTAATCCAAATGGGATAGTTATTGTTTTTAACTCGGAGAATGACTTTCTCATGTATTACTCTTTATATTGAGCCCTGGTTGCCATTTTTCCATTCTTTGTTCCAGAGTAGTATTTCCAGAAACAGAGTGTTCATTAGTGTCCGTTATAACTACTGTTTAGACAGGCATTTGAAAGTCACTGTTGTTTAGCACTTCGATTTGAAATGAAATACAAACTAGCTGCCTAAAGAGTTCTCCCTTCAAAGTCCCCAGTGAAGGCTTCAATTATGTCATCCTCGTTTATGTTGTATGTTTATACAGTATGTTGCGTTACCTCATCATGTACAGAATTATTACCCTGACCTCTTGTGTCTGACTGTATGTGTGTGTTGGGTGTTACAGATATGGAGACATGGTTCCTAAAACCATCGCCGGCAAAATCTTCGGCTCCATCTGCTCTCTGAGTGGTGTCCTGGTGATCGCACTTCCTGTTCCTGTCATAGTGTCCAACTTCAGTCGCATCTACCACCAGAACCAGAGAGCTGACAAGATGCGTGCCCAGCAGGTATGCAGAAAGTTTGTGCAAGCAACAACAGCTTTTTTAAATCCATCTGTCTGTCTGTCTGTCTATCTGTCGATCTACTTGTTTGATTGTTTTTCATTTTCTGTTTACTTATTATAAATATGTGTAAATTAATTATTAACAAATAACTAAATAAACAAATAAAACATTAATGAGCAATAATAATACAGCATAAAAATACAACTGTAAAGGCAAAGGGTCAGTTTTTATTTTAACATACACTTTATGATTTAATTTGATTTTTTTTATTTAATGAAATCTGTGAAACCTCACACTTAGTGTTTTTGGTATGCAGTCTTTTTCTCCCTTATGTTATTCTAATGGTCTACACATTTTTTGCACTATTTTGAATTTTGTCATATCATATTTTTTTTTTATGATTACTGTGGTATTGTGTTGTTTTTTGCAATATTTTGAATTTTATCATATCATATATTTTTTATGATTATTGTGTTACCTAAGCAAAACAGTGGATGTTTTCCGAAGTAAAATAGAGTTCAGAGTTTCCACGAACAGGGCTTTATATTTTTTCGCACTGGCAGCCCTCTTCACTACTTTTGGGATAAGTGCTGATACAGTCCTTTGAAACGAGGTTTCCTCTGTTTTACAGAAAGTGCGCTTGGCCAGGATTCGCTTGGCTAAGAAAGGAACCACTAATGCATTCCTGCAGTACAAAGATGAAGGAGGACTACAGGTGAGAAACTGTGTGCCAGTGTGCAGTCTGAAGGAATGGGAGCACTCTGGGGGTTTCGAGCAACAGACAAACGCTGAGACGCTGTTCATTTCTCCTTATGTGACATGCTGTGTGTTAATGTGATTAGTGTGTTAGTGTGTTGTCACAGTAGTTAGGAGACTCAAGGTAATAAAGTATGCACTGTTGGTGTTTTTTTCTGATATCACTGAGATAAAAACGAATATTGTTTTAATTTGAACCATCTGCAGATCCTCTAAGCTAATAGCCCCCCCACACACACTCGGACTATCTGTATCTGCGTCTGGATTCGGATTTGAACCAGAAGTGGGCGTGGCTTAGACCTAGATTATATTTCAAACCAACACCTTTTCACAAATCAAGGAACTCTTCTTCATAGTTGACAGTAATAGCTATCTAATAATATTTTATCATAATTACTTTCATTTTGGGGTTTGTTACATTCCAAAAAGTTTCCTGGACATGCCGAATGCTTACTGCTACAAAGCTGGGACACAGTGCTGCTGCTAGTCAAAATGAGGTCCTTTTAACAGCATTTCATTATAATGATTTTCCAGTAAGATTTAATCACGATGAAGAATGATGAAGCACAGCGTGTGGTCTACGTGGGGTATATGGAGTGTGGCTCTGTATCTGTTTTTTATCCGTTTAGAATACATAAAAACGTATTACTGCAAACACACACACACACACACCCCCCTTTAGCTCTTAGCTGATGCTCAGTTCTTTGCTGAAAAGTGCTGAGTGTTAGAACAACGCATTGAATAAGAGGACCGTCTTGCTAAAGTTACATAAGCATCATAAAGCCAGCTGCCTTCCAGACAAATTTAAGACACTTTCTAACAGAATGATGTAGCTTTATTTCACTTCATAGTGTTATCTTTATGGACACAAGATCTCATTTATTATAAAGCTGAAGGGCTTATAGGAATGAAACTCCTTCACATTTATTGCTCTAAATGCAAGAACTGGAAACTAGTAAACTGAAGAAATGAGTTGAAATAAACCTGAATGACTTTGTTTACATTCCCCTTGGTTGTAAAGCCCTCCTATATTTTCTTGAGGGTGCAGAATATGGTAAAGATAATTGTTGTTTATTTAAACTTCCTGGATGAACAATTTTGGAATTGTACTTCCTCGTAGTAAAACATTTCTTTATTTGGATTGCTGCAAGTTGCAAGACGATGCTATAGCGAAGGCCGTGACCCGAACTTTAATAGCAATAACACAGATGATGTACTTATACACTGTTTAGAATGGTATTGGTAGTATGGTAGTATGGTACTTTTGATTTTCAGAATATAATTGCAATGCTTTCTTATGTATTCACCTCCCTTGAACTTGTCCACATTTTGTGCTGTTAACAGCCTGGAACTGATATGAACTTAATTGGGATTATATGTCATGGATTTACACAAAATAGCCCATAATATAAATATGAAGTGTCAGAGAAGTCACAATTATATGATATTCATGATTTTTTTCTTAATAATGTAATTAGTAAGAAAAAAGCTCCGCAGGATGTTTAAAGTTTTGTATATTTAAAAAAAAACCTGAATTTTTTCCAGACTTAATATATATATATATATATATATATATATAAATATATATATATATATATATATATATATATATTCCTAGGTTTCAAGTA
>JAQQZX010000040.1:4332335-4343465 GCA_030068355.1 Notoglanidium maculatum
TATATATATATTCCTAGGGTTCAAGTATGCTGGCCAACTGGGGCATTTCTGTGTGGAGTTTGCATGTTTTATCTGGGCACGCTGTTTTACTCCCACAGCCAAAAGACGTGCAGATTAGGTTGACTGTCTACTCTAATTTGCTCATCAGTGTGAATGTGAGTGTGAATGGTTGTTCGTCTCTGTGTTAGCCCCGCAATGGTTTGGCAACTTGTCCAGGGTGTACCCTGCGTCTCACCCGAAGCCAGCTGGGATTGGCTCCGGCTTCTGCAACCCTTTAATGGATAAGTGGTATAGATAATGGATGGATGGTTATGAAATGATATTATGCATCTCGAAAAATAAGCATAATTTAAGGCAAAGAAAAATAGCTTCGTTGTTAAGACATTATACTAGTGATCGGAAGGTTGTGAGTTCAAATCCCAGCATCTCCAAGCTACTGTATCTCTGCTGGGCCCTTGAGCAAGACTTAACTGCTCAATTCTATAAATGAGCTCTGGATAAGGGCAAATGATGTAAATTAAGTCTTCATTATTACAGAAACATTAACGTCAAAACCTCCTGCCTTCAACAAGAGCTTACAAAAAACAAAAACAAAGAACCTTACTAGTAGAAATCTATTAGAAATTTACAACCATTAACTGAAAGAAACCTTGAGGAACCCTTTTTAAAAATAATTATGTACCTATAATATAGCTTGTTCCCATGGGCTCTGTGTAAAGCCGTCAACTAAAATGTTGTATGACAAGGGTATTCAATTTAAATTTGTAATGTTCCTGCTATATAAAGTTCCTTGCATACAAAGGTCCAGATAAACAGTTAACATGACTGAATAATGACGGGTACACTTTAATATGTAACCTATGTACAGTTCTTGGATATACAGTGTACTTTTCTGCTCTTTTTGGAACGTGACAAACCCCAAATGTAACAAAAGGGTAGTGTTTCCTTTTAGAGTCTCCTAATTACTAAGTGTTTACCTGTAAATATATATTATATTATAGTATATTAATGGGTAATTACCACAGGTAATACATAGGTAAATACAGAGAGTTATTACCCTAACCCTAACCCATTAGTGAATTCTAAAAGGAAGGGTTGCCATTATTTACCTGGTAAATATATGGTATGTTATATTATATTATTAGGTAATTACGACAGGTAATAATTAGGTAAATACAGAGAAAGTACAGCTGAACTACTAGTGGAGATTTTTCTTAGTATTTAAGCTGGAGATTTTCTGAATTTACCTAAATACTTATCACCTGTGGTAATTACCCGATAATATAATATAACGTACCATATATTTACCAGGTAAATACTTACTAATTAGGGGACTGTAAGCGGAAGCATTGCACAAATTAATTATGATCAAATATTATATAAAAAGACTTGTAGCTGTAATTGCTGCCAAAGGAACTTCTACAAAATATTGAATAAAAGGATACTTTTATGAATAAGTTTTTGCTTTATAATTAATTTTCAAAACATCTCTGAAAACCTGTTTTGTCACTGGGTGATAAACTGTATATTGATGGGTGAAAATGGCAATTATATCCATTCAAAGTCTGAACACTTTCTGAATCCACTGTAAATAAGACATTTGAAGTGGTTATGTTTTGTAGAAAACTGTTGTCGCTGAACTACTGCCAGTGGTTCTCGTTCGTTCATAAGTTCTGCTACGGTAATTTTTAAAAAGGTATTTTGTATCTTCAATGAATTTTTAAGGTATTTACGTTGAGGTGTCTGCATCTGGACCGTGCTCCTCCAGTTTACGACCCCTGCTGTATGATGTGCTCTACATAAACAACTGGCGTATGTTTTACTCCCCTAACTCAGCATCTTATACGCTGCAGCTTTAAATTCAACAAGTCAGGAAAGGGAATTCAGAGTTTGATGCATTTATTAGTATGATTTTATTTTTTCCTATAACATGAGACAGTTCCAGACAGATCTAATATGAGCCTGATGGAGATCTGACATTTGGAGGCTTTTTTGTATTTCAGGCTAATGAATGGAAATGTTAGCATGAAGCCCCAGGGGCTCTGAAAATACTATTTTCTTGTAGGAAAATGTTCCTGCAGTGTATTATCATTTTGTAGGGATTCATAAAGGCAACTTTGATGAAACACCATCATTATGTTTACTCGCAAGAGTATCTCATACATGTGCAATATAAGCGAATAGATATGCCCTGAAGCTTTGCATTTCCAATTAAGCAAAAATGTTTACTGTGTGTTTCCCTATATTGTCACTTTTCTTATTCAGTTTAATGCCAGCACATCATTTCTGTGGAAGCTTTTGCCTGATCAACAGAATTTTAACAAACCGAAATACTTCAATGATGCCCGAGGTAACTTCAAAGCCTTTTGATTTAGACCTTTTCAAATATTGTACAAATATATATATATATATATATAAAAAAGGAGATTTAATCTAACATATAAATAAAGGTTTCGGTCGGTTTCTCTCAGAGTTTGGCTATTGCTATGTGTCCTCTTTGACCCTGACCAGGATAAAGCTTTTACGGAAGATGAATAATGTATGAATAATATATGAATAATACGCAGTTTCTGGAAATTTTTGTTTTTTTTCCCGAAAACTTGTTTGTGTAATTTGCCAATCCTCAGTTGGAGGGTTCCCCCCAGAACATGTCAAAGAAGTTCATTCAGGGTTATGGAATTAATCTTTTTCTTAATAACTAACTTTACATTAACTTCAATTTTTGCCTGGAGCCATGACTTAATATCATTCTGTAAATGAATTTTCATAAAAAAAGATTTTTGTATTTTAGCTGTGTTAACACACTCTGCCCCTGTCAGGTGAAATTTGCAACTTGTTGACTGGCAGGCCATTTGTCATACATGCTATGGCCAGATTTACTAATAGTTTGCATCAGCTAGACCTTTTGGTGTTAAAAAACTACTACAGACACGAAGTGAAAAGCTAGTGATGGAAACTCATGGACAGATATTTTTTAGACTGGACTTGTTGCGTATGTATTTGCAGGAGTTTCCCTTTCAGACCACAACATTTGGGGGAGGGGAGTATTTAAATTAATCATGCAAAGTGATTTACTAAGGTTTGTGGTAGTCAATCAATCTCTAATTGCACCATTATATACCGCTGAAAAAAAGCTCTCTGGTCTTAAGCCATTTTGTGCTTGACGTGACTGTGATGGCCACCGAGAAAAGAGTGTGCGTGGTAGAAGGGAGTGAATTTTCACCACTCATGTTAATTTATTTGGAATGCCAGAGGAAGACGTTATCAGATCATATAGATTACCAAGGCATGTTATTCTTAATTTGTTGGAAGAAATCAAAGATGACCTATAGAACCTGCAACTAGAATCAGTCATGCACCTGTTTGTGAGCCTGGGCTAATTTGCACTTCATTTGGTAGATTGTGTTGGTCATTATTAAAGTGATCTGGCCGTATCTGTGCTCATTAAAGGACCACTATGTAGGATTTTGAAGGTATCTATTGGCAGAAATGGAGTATATATTCCATAATATGCTTATGGAACTCAAAAGTATGTGTTTTCATTAGAGTATAATTACCTGTGTTTTTGTAAGTTCAGAACGAGACCTTAATGACTACATAGGGAGCGGGTCCATCTCTTCAGAGACGCCGCTATAGTAGCCCAGAACGGACAAACCTCTAGAGAACACCTTCCTCATTTTGTGTTTTTACAAGCGGCAGCATGAATCTGGAAGGAAATACTGGAAGGACTACAAAGAAGAAGAAAGGAAACAAGGAAGAAGAAAGAATTGGAATCAGTGTTTACTGGTGCTGGCTAACAAGTTTGAGAACCCAAATTTGGTAAAATGGAGGATCATACTTATTACTTTGCATGGAAAAAAGCAAGGAAGTGTGAATGGAAGTACGCTATGGGCATGTGACGGCCACCATACATTCGAATACATGCTTGGGCAGGGAGGGATAACGGAAGGGCAATCAGGTGGATGAATCCTACATAGTGGACCTTTAAATTGTGCTTTATTTTTATTGTAACCTCAAGCTAATTTGCCCTGCTTAGTAAATCTGGCCTGAAGAGAGAATGCGCGAGCTAGTTAGCATCTGTCCATGGGAAGCATTTGGCCCTGGGGCCAAACTTTTTACACTCCTGTTTTAAAGGCTCTACTGTATGTAAATCCCTACAACAGAGTTATTTTACACAAAAGGTTTCATGTAGAACCACACTAGGCAGAGATAGTAATAGCACAGTGAAAGGGCTCGTCTCAGAACAAATCAAACTGGGAACGTGGTTATCCATCTGGCGGGGTGACTAACACTCAGGCCTGGCTCTTTAGCCTTGTCCCCAGCTGTGTGTCCATGCACTGAGTGGGTGTAATTAGCAAAGCTGATTAACAGGTCCTGTAGAAAGTGCGTGGGGTGGGGATGAGAGAACAGCAGGATGAGAGGTGGGCCGGAGAGCCATTGATAATTATAAAGACAGAGTTAATAATGTCACATTTGGACTGAGCCACAGATCCAGGGACATGCAGAAATAAAGAAAGAAATGCAGAAAAAAATAAAGGTTTATGGTATTTTACTAAGCCATGCTCCTCTATTTCCTTTCCCTGTTATACCCCAAAGCACCTTTATGACAACATTTATTCCACCTTAATTAGCATTACAGGAGCAAACGCAGACTCCAGGGTCGCCATTATACCCATTTCCTATATTCCTTGTAATAGTTGCAGTAATGCTGCACTTTCTTTCTCCCTGGGCCTGTGTAGTTATGTAGTCAGTGCACCATCAGTGGCATTGGCCTAGCAATACATTCCTGAATAAACCATCTACCCCATGGGTATGTCTCAAAATGAAGACATATTGGCGGAATAACACCAGCTTAATGGAAAATTCAACGCTGTTTATATGCTGATGTATATGAGCTGCAAGGAATAGTGAAAGAATGAGAGAAAGAAAGAAAGAAAGAAAGAAAGATGGAGAAGATAGGAAGAAAGAAAGATGATTGGTGACCTGCCCAGGGTGAACGAAGGGAGGGAGGAAGGAAAGAAAGAAAAAGAAAAACAATAGGAAAAGAAAAAAAATAAACAAACAAACAATACAAAGATGGAATAGAAAATAGATAGCATAGAGAAAGAAAGAAAGAAAGAAAGAAAGCCTTGTGACAGATTGACAACCTGCCCAAGGTGAATCGGTGGATGGAAAAGAAAGAAAAAAGAAAAACATTATTATGAAAAGTGGAAAAAAGCAAATAAGGAAAAAACTATGGAAAGGAAAAAACTATGTAAACAAACTAACAAATAAAAAATTAGATATGGCTGAAGAAAGACATTCAGTATTCATTTTCTGATTAAAGCAAGCAATGTTTTCTTTTTTTTTTTTTGAGAAAGCCGTGATGATTCAATATTTACAGTGTTAGATTGGAGGTGACTGTGTGTATGCATGCGTGTTTATTTTACAGCTTGGCTCTATAAACCTATTACAAACACTTCTGTGCTCTTTAGAAACCTGGCCAAGCTTTTTATCACTCCTGTCTTTGCCTTATATTTTTCCAAGCTCTTCTTTCTGTGCACATTTTTGGAGCTTGCCATGACCTGCGATGGGAGATTGTCAGGATTTCTGCTGGAAGCTGTCCATTTAAACATGTACAGCTATTTATGCGGACAATTTATCACCAGGCATTGCAGCTGATTAGGAGATATATGGTTTAGCGATTTATGCTTTGTGGGTAGAAAACTCCTTATGAGTACATTAGGCCATTACATTTGAATTTTAAATGCAGAAGTTTTGCAACAACAGCAGGTCGCCTGATCGGCTGCTATAAGGAATGCATATTTGCATCTACAGACTTTGAAAAGCTAAACTGGTTAAACTTTGCTGAACTTTTAACATTTTAATCAAATGGACAAGGTCTGAAATGAGATTTTCACCAGTGGAATTCTCAACATTTAAAAAATATATATCTATCACAGTGCTATTGAGCTCTCTGTTCTGGTTGGTCAGAAGAAATTGATTAATTAAAGTGTGATGTGTTGTTCATCAATAAATAAAAATCTGTAAGCTTTGGCAAAATGCCATAAAATACTTCAGGGTGAGCTGTTATTGGAAAATAATCAACTTTTGGGATGTAACAGTAACTCCGCTTTGAGTTGGGTCGCATCCCAGCACCCACCGGTGGATTAGTTTCCTATAACAGCACACCACAAGAATTTTATTCCTTACTTAAGGTAAGGTTTAGCCTTTTAACACATAAGTCCAACCTGCACAGATGTTAATCACTACTGGACTAGTGCTCCGAACCTCTTGTATCTTTAGAGAATGTTGTTTGTGTCGTTTATATGATATTGCCATTAGCAGTTCTTCTAAGCAGAAAGGCGGCTGATGGGTTAGTACTCTGTTGAGATCCACTGCAGGGATGTGATTCACTTCCACTTACTGAGAGCTACAGAGGCATTTAAGGCTTCAGACATACAATCTGTAGTAAATATCACTGAAATTGGACTTATTACCAAAGTAATTACAATCATGAGGTGGCACAGTTGGATACAGGTCCTCCAATTAGGCCCTAAAAAAGGAAGCGTGTGATGTATAAAATTTAAATTCTAATCAAAGATGCGCTTTTTCCTTGTTTTTTGGTTTGCAATAACAATTTTAATCAGCTAACACAGGACATGTAGAATTTCTGTACACAGGATGGTTTCTTACTAGTTCACATTGTTCCGATTTTTTGCAGGCTGATGGTCTGTGATACAGGTGGTGCAGTGGTTAGTCATGTCGACTTGCAGCAAGAAGGTTTCTGAGTTTGAACCATGTGGCTGACTGGAGTTTACATGTTCTCTCCATGGCTCTCAGGTTTTCTCCAACAGTCCAAAAACATGCAGATTAGGTCAACTGGCTACTCTAAATTGTCCATGGTGTGAATGTGAGTGTGATTGGTTGTTTGTTTCTGTGTTAGCCCTGCGATAGATTGGCGACCTCCCCAGGTTGCACCCTGCCTCTCATCCAAAGCCGGCTGGGATTTGCTCCAGCTTCCATGCATCCCTGAAGGATAAGTGGTATAGATGGTGGATGGATGGTCTGCGATACTTCATATTCTACTAGTGTTCGTCTGAATCACCGTCCATCACAGAAGCATCCCTCTGTGTTTACTTGGACTTTGCAGAGGATCAGTGTGAAGCGTTTTCTCATTTGAGATGTGAAATTGCTCGTCGTTTCCGTTCATCTCACATCTTACATGATCAAACTCTGCCAACGTGTCTCTTGCGACCACCCCGTAGTTCTGATACGCTATCAGTCATACACCATCACTGTCTAAGGACAACTTTCAAACTAGCAAAAACAAACAAAATGGTTTGAGGTCTGTTTATTGATGATCTTGTTGGGCAAAAGTTCAAAGCCTCCAGTGGTTACTGGTGCTTTCCGCTGATGGAGCACTTCCCTGGAGTTTCTGATGCCCTGTTTTCTTTTCTATAACGTGCCCTTGTCCACTTACCCTGGCAGTTTCCACTTTAGCGGAATCACTGTTCACTTATTAAGGACTGTTCCAATACTTTATCAGCTTGAAAAGAGTACATTAGATGACCCTTTGCAAGCCCAGGGGAGGGAGTCAGCATCATTGTAAACGTCAGGAGCAGAAGGTCTTGTGATCTGGGGCTATTTCTGCTAAGCAGCAAAAAAATCCCAGACAAATAAAAGGCAAATAAAAAATATAAACTATACTGCTACATTAGTAATATGTTGAGTAAGAAAAAAAAATTAAATATTAAAATATAATCCATGATGGGGTGATGTGATGCAGTCTGACATGAAGCAGAGTTACTGTTACTGCCATAAAGTTGCAAAATGTCGCATCATGAAATATTTGATTATACCACAACATTAAGCCAATGCTGACAATTATTTATTAATTAATGAACAACATATTGTATTTTTTATCTGTTTATAATCATGTATCATGAAACAGATCACTCATGTTATGTTTACTCCTGTATACTTTTGTATAGTAAATAAGTCATGTTACCATGAAACAGAAAGACTGTCTGTCCTGAAGCCTTTCTCTTATTGGACAACTCCCTCTGACTGTTACAAAGTGCTAAGAATGAAGAATTTCTTCCTGTACACTTCTCTAGGCTGCATTACACCACCCTGTTGTTGATTATTGTCCAATAATAACATGCCCTCAACTGTTTTATTCCTTACTCGTCATTTGGATGCCGTTTTTATTACAAGTTATTTAAGGCTGTTTTTTGACTTAATATCAATTATAAAGATATGAGATATGTTCACATGACCAGTTACTGATTGAAATGTGAAATAACAACATATCACTTGGTTCAGGACCTCCATATCTTGACAGGACATATCAGGACATATCTTGGCACCAAAAAGCAAGTTTACCAACAGTGTGTGGCAATGAATGTATTTTTAAATGTGTGCATTGTGGAGTTCATAGAGAAAAGGTCAGCTAATTTTAACACCAGAAATCATGGATGTGATCCTCTGGAGCCTAGAAATAGATGGAGTCATCTTTAAATAGCTCAGATCTGGATGACCTAGAGCACCTTTCTGCTGCTGATCTAGGATCAAGTTTTCTTTTGTCATTGGATCAAGCAGAAATTGATCCTTCCTTTCTTGCTTTGCGATAATCTGCCTGTGTTTATAGTGATATTGACTTCTTTACTCATGTGAGTCAAATTCTTAAACATTGTCTTTCTCCTGTGCTGCCGTTTTCAGGATCATGATGGCGACAGTGGCGCTCTGTGTCTGAAGAACAGGTCGTCCTTCGAGCACCAGCACCACCATCTGTTACACTGCCTGGAGAAGACTACGGTGAGAACTCTTCTCAGGTTCAAAAGTCCACAAAATAGCCTTAGGCAATGACTGTCACATTTATATTAGCTTGAAAAATGCAGGCCTGGCAACCGTGCAGACGAACGGTGTGTAGTCCTAATCTATGAAAAATCTGTTATCTACCTCAATTATACAGCAATTAATAAAAAAGTGTGCAGGTCAACTTTTCTAGTGTCTACATTTTAACTAAAAGAGATTAACAGCAGCTTGTTTCTCACTTTTTAATTACTGTTACCAGTAATATGATTATTAGTGTCCGGTTTGACACTTCGTCAGCTTATTACATTTTTTTCTGTCTAGAATTTTTGGTCTTTTTCCACTTTCAACCAAATATTTTCAGTGGCATTCCTAATAAATATAAATAACCGTATATTTATCTCTTTGATAGATTTGATGGCACTCAAAACATTCTCCATTTATCATTGTCTCCATAGACGAAAATGAGAGTGTTGAATCTTTCACGTGAGAAAATTCGAATCGAGAAAAGAGTACAATAAAGATCATTAATGTAAGATGTTGGGAAAGGGGGCAGGGCTTCCAGGATGCCAGGGCATTCAGATCGAGTCATACAGCCAATCAGTAACAGGGAGCATATTCCAGCCAGTCACAGGACAGGCGGAAGAGGAGGGGGTAAAGATGAGGGTGTCGTCATTAGAGCTGTTGCTGTCCATGAATTTGGGGCGGAGCTTCTGAAGGAGCACTGAAGGGAGGTGTGTATTTGTTTGGCTGTTGAGTTCAAATATCAATATTATTTCTCCAGAATCAATGACTTCTCCTTTAACATTGGTAGCTATAGCAAATCAAATGATGATTTTCTCGTCATATGAATTTTCACTTGGGGAAAAAATAAGCTCTTTTGGCATATTTATGAGTAATAACTTGCCAAAGCATACTCTAATGTTAAAATGCAGAGCTACATGAAATGCATAAAGCTCTGATGGTAAAATTTATTCAATATATTATGTATGTAGGTAAGAATTGAGAAATGGTATTTTTAGCATAGGGTTTCCTTGGCAAGAATAAAAGAGTACAACCCATAACCTATCATGTCCTTTCATCCTTCCACAGTGCCATGAGTTTACGGATGAACAGACCTTCAGTGAGATGTGTATGACGGAGTCTGTGGGCTTCCGCACCAGCCGCAGCACTTCGATCTCCAGCCAACAGGGCGTCTCGACCTCTTGCTGTCCTCGCCGAGCAAAGAGGAGAGCCATTCGCCTGGCCAACTCCACTGTGTCAGTGAGCCGGGGCAGCATCCAGGAGCTCGATACACTGCATGTGCACAAGAGCCCATCTGGTCCTCAGAGGTACTTGATCTGATCAGAACTGTAGTTTTTGATCAGAATGGTCTGTTTCTAATTTGTCGTTTGGGGTTGTATTTTCACTATTCTGGTGACAAGTTTAGAGATTGTGTGCCACAGTGATAGCATAGGTGAATACTGCTATCTTAAACAGAGGGAAATTTTTAACAATCTCAAACATAAGTATCCAGTAAATAGCTTTCCTTGTAATAACAGTCACTGTGAGCTCCTAAAACCAGAAGAGCCTCTTTTCTCACTTATAATTTTCCAGCAATTTCAACATTATATTAATGAGAAATCCAGCGCAAAGGTTCAAAGTTCCAGAATGCATTGCAGCTATACGATGCAGTTATGATACAGACTCTAGGAGACAATGACCACAAATATTAAAAATTGAAGCTTGGGAAGCTGATCCGCTTGAGCAGAGTGTACAGCTGGACAGACTAAAGGACTAAAGCGCCGCTGCATCACTGTCTTTAGGAAGAAGTGAAGTGAGGACTAAATCCCAGTGCTGGCACTATTAGCATTGTGGGTAATGTAGGAAACTGTTAACCAATGTAAAAATAGACCAGAATGTCACCCAGCCAATTAAATCATAAATCAAGAATTTAGAGTTGTTGAAGGTTAGTAGATATTCTACAGACCATGAACTTCTCTCTTTTTGCTTTCATTTTATTTAGATGGTCCAGTATCTGGCACCCAGAGTCTTGAAGATCTATAGATTATCAGCTTGTTTCTCATTCTATCACAATTTGAAATCTATTTGGACTCTACTTTTGATGGCGTGCAGTTGAAAAAAAAATTGAGAATCAGTTAATAGGCTGCTTCATGACAGTTTAGACAGTGTTTACATTGGGCAATTTGAATTTCTTCTTATTATGATGATTTGACAACCCCATATACAACATGTTTTTGTGCCATGCATTGTAAAATCTATGGGCTTATTTAATTTACTATACATAAAACATGCATTTGTACCTTAAGTAAGTACTGTAATAATGTACTCTTA
>JAQQZX010000040.1:4348732-4367445 GCA_030068355.1 Notoglanidium maculatum
ATAGGTGTGAATGCGAGCGTGTGTGGTTGTTTGTTTGTGTTGGCCCTGTGGTGGACTGGCGACCTGCCCAGGGTGTACCCCACCTCTCGCCCGAAGATTCTGGGATTGGCTCCAGCTTCCCCGCGACCCAGATGGATAAAGCGGTATAGATGATGGATGGATGGATGGATGGATGGATATTGCCTGGTTAATACATCACTCTTTCATTAATTACATTGTAAAGGACATGCTCAACCATTTTCAGTAGCCTATATTGATAATATTTTGATTTGTTCCTCATTATTCTCTGAATATGTCACTCCTGTCAGGGCAGTAGTCCTTGAAAGAGACTGTACAGAAATGGCCAACCCCTTCTTATCTATATTATGTTCAGTTCAGTTCAAGTAGTATTGCTAGTAGTATTTAGTAGGATTGCTGCCCCTCCTGTATGAGGGGACATCTAAATCTCTCATCTCTCGATCTCAGTGGAGGTCCCCATACTATTAAACAAAACGAACAAGTGGAATAAGTCTTCCATTCACTAAAGAAACCCTCACTCCCTTTCTTAAGCATCCTGATACTAAGAACCCAATCATAATAGAAGTAAATATGTCAGAAGTAGGTTTGGTGGGTGTATTGTGAAAAGGATTAGCAGATGTTCCTACTATTTGAATTTTTCTGGAAAGTTCCCAAATTTTCAAATTCATAAACATCTACGCACAGTGATATGGATTGACATAAAACTGAAGGTTAGGGACAGGATTAGTGTCCATGTTTTTCTTATAAGCATATTTGAATAATAATAAAAAAAACACAATGCATTTAGCTATCCAAATTTGTATAAATTTCTCACAAAATAAGATTATGGCAATTATGATTTTATTTGGATTTGCTTATCTATGATTTGAGACTCAACATGTCCTTGGCCATTTTTACTTAAATAATTATGTAACCTATTTACTCCACCTTAATTAAGGTAGCTAAACACCCTATGCTAAATTGAATAGTCAGTGGTAGAAATGCCCCTCCTCCATTCCCTCCCATTAAAGACTTGACATATAGGACCAACATGAGTAAAACAGGTCAAAGAACAATGTCATACATATCCACATATTTTTTAATAAGTAGCATATTGGGGACGTTGGACTTGACTTGAACATGGGGCAAGTTGACTCAGCTTGAAATTGCAACCTGCTGAATGTTACACACTTGGACTTGAACTTACTGATTACTGATTGGGGCAGTATAGAGTAAACAAGTATGCCATACAAAGCTCTTTGTACTTAATCATGTAGCTAGTGTGTATACTATTTTCCTCTAGTCAGCATACAATTCATACAGATAGATGTAGACATATGCATAACAGATGATAATAATGGTTGTTTGATACCTCAGATGTCATTTCTGAGTTCTCTATTCAAATGATAGTAGGAGATATTATTTAGAGACAAACACATTTGCACTGAAGTGGTTTGGATGGTTATTGCTATTCCAAGCTCATTAAGATTACTGGACCACAGATTTACCCGAAGGGGTCGTTTGAAAATGGTGTTTACAGTGTTGTGTATAAACACAATGCTCAGCCTTAGAGGCCAAAGCGACATTCTGTCAGGCCACAGAACCTCAGAATAGAACCCTGGAACATTCCTCAGTTTAATCTGGGGTTGAGATGCCGATCCATCATTCGTTTTACACTTCCCTTAAGACCATAATGGAATTTTTCAGTGGTGCTTTTATTTGTATTGCTCTGAGCTGATCACTTCACAAATGTAGTGCTCATATGTAAGATACTTAAACTTACATACTTACATACTTACATGTGTTAACTTACATACTATCAAGTGCCTGAGTTTCTAGTAGGATAATGTCTCACATTATAAAGATTTCCATGCAGTACATCACATCATTAGCCACATGAGATCACTACATAAGCTACATTAGGTAGAGATCTATGTATATTCCTACATTAGAAATGTTCTTGGAAGGATGACACTCCAGGAGGTCGGCACTGCTGCTACCAAGTGCCACCATGTACCTTTGATAGGTTCTGCAAGGTTAAAATCACCCTTCCACTGCCCTGAGTGTGGTGTCCATCTATGAACATCATGCCGCTAAACCCTAATGTGTTTACTTCTGGCTTAGTATTATACAGCGACAAACAAAGAACATAGCATTCCTACGTGACAGGAATACGCATCTAAGGCAGGTATGGCCTATAACCTCCATGATAAGCACATAATCTTCTATTAATGAATAGGGCACTTCAACAAGTGCTAGAATAGATATCGTTTTAGACTGATGTTGTATCTCTCCAGAAGCAGTAGTGTCAAAATTGGTTCAGGACAACCACACACAAAACGTTTCACCCTCCTGAACCTGACATCTTGTCTGATATTGTTCCACATGACAGAAATTAGGGATCAAAATTCCTTTCATCACACATAGCTTTGTGTATGGTGGTATAGGAAACTGGTGCCTCTACTACCCCAGTTGTGGTAATTTTCCATAACAGAGTTTAACTGAAGGTTTATTAATAGGTTACATTGTCATTATCAATCAATGAGATCCATTCTCTCACCAGGAGATTATGCTTCTGGGCCAAAGCATCTGTTGCAAAGTCTGCTGGGAGATCAGGGACAGTGGTTCAATGTAAAAGGCCATTCAGTTGAGTGTTAAAGTAAATGTACTTTTGCTTGCACATGGCATGTAACACAAAGTCTGCATACATCACAAAGTATGATGTCACCTCAGCTGTTTTCTAAAAAAAAACTCCAAGACTTTTTACCCCATGAGCAGGTTTTTGTGGTCTCAGGACCAGGGGTCATAATAAGTCCGAAGTGAAGTCACAACTGCCATGTGAATAGCAGGGATAGCATGATGTAAAAATGGATAAAGCAAACTAAAAGACCTTGCAAGAGGAATTTAACTGCAGATAGCTTCAACCAACTAATAACTAGATAGCTTCAACTTTCTTGTCTAAATGATATAGCAACTAATCAAAGTAGACCTTAGAAAAGGGGTGAAGGGTAAACTTCAAAATGACCACTCACAGGCCCTTATTTATTTGGGGTCAAAATGATGTGAGCACCAACTGACCAGAAAGGTTTATGGGCATCCATTTCTGGGACATCTACCTTAAAGTGACCCTTAAAAAGACATTGCTAATGGTCTATTTTCAGTTGGCCCTAATCCAACCTGACTTGACCCCTAATTATTCCTCTTTTATGTTCCACTTTAAAATTTGATTACTTGTATAAAATCACAGCAGTCTTCTTTTCTTATCCTTTGGAAAGTTCACTCTGCTAAAGCTGTTAAATTCTGTCTTTGTAATGTCCCTTATTGTTTTTGTGCTCCATTTTCCTTGCTAATGCAGCTAACAGCTATATATACAGAGATAAAATGTGAGCCATTAGGCTCATAGTAGCCAACCATTCACTTCACATGGTGTAAGTGTTAAGTATCAATTAAAACAGCTGCACTCAAGTGTGTTGTGATGACTTCATCCCACCTCAGATTGGCGTCGCCCCGGAAAAGAGCTTTCCAGAAACGAACAGCGTAGCTCATCAAGTTTAATAGCAAGACATGCATTGTTGTACATCATCCACACATGTTTATGAGCTAAGTGTGATGAAAACTGATATATTTTCCTGCCGGAGTTGCTCACAAAACTAGTTATTTGCAAGCTACTGTAATAGAATCTATTTTCAACACAGCTGCCTCTTCATGTCAGCGTGTTAAGTGTACTACAGATCTACAACTCTGGCATATAAAACAGTCAGGGTGTTGATTTATATTTGCTGCAAAGTCGAAATGTTTTTCACTTGTGACTTTATTGCCATTTCTTAATGGACACCCATGAAGGGGTGCAATGAGCTTGTCGCCCATCAACCGTGATGGAAACTCAATCTTGGTTGGTGTAACATGTAAAATATGCTGCAAAGTGCACACTCTTAGCCAAACTGCCCCCTGGTCTGCAGGACACACAAGCCTCGCAGTGGGACATGAGCACTAGTGCCAAGACACACCAACATACTATCCATCACTGGCCTGCCAGCTGCAGCGGATGCCAGCAGATTATTTAATGCGAAAGGCTGTGGGGTATAACGTGTGTGTATATATATGTATATATGTGTGTGAGTGTGTGTGTAGATCACTTCAAAGCTTCTAGTAACAGGATCTGCCTTCTAACAATATATAACATGCATTGCATTGATTACATTATTGACAAAGGCAAGAGCTGTTAAAGTCAATCATTAAAGTGCCCGTTTATTATTTAATATAAATGCGGCAATATAATAAAACTGAAGAAGGGTGATTATACAAGTTAAACTCCACTCATGTGCTGAAAATGATATATTGCTAGCATAATTACACTACAGTACAGTATACAGTATAATACATTATGTTTGTAACACATCATGATTATTATCATGCTTTTCTCAGAGTAATAGTAGCAAGCTTAGCAAACCTGGAAAACGGTTCATTTATTTTTCATGCACTAACTCTACTAATTATAAACGACAAACAAATTCTACCGTTTTCTTCCAGTTCATTTACAAAAAAAAGGGATCATTCCGAAAGTTAATCTATGTCTCTGACCTTGCCTAACCATGAAAATGATTTTTATTAACCATTTTATTAACTGTCCAGTGATATACAATTTATTTCTATAATTTAGAATACAGTAGCAGAGCACACACTGTAATTTTTTTTAACGAAGATTTTTTTACCAAGATCCCAAATAATGTGCTATAATTTTCCAGTGCAGTCTGATGATGTTTATGTATATGCAGTTATTGGACCAAAAAAAAAAATCAAATGAACAAAATATCGTGTGAATCCAAAATTCATCCAATAGGATAAACACAACTCTGCGTTTTGTTTATAAGTTACATGTAAATGGAAATGTTTTCACAAGTCAGTGGGAGTGAAAATGCATATTAAAGTCAGAATATTAAGTTAACTTTACTGTAGTGATATTAAGCCATGTACAGTATTCAAGAAAGCATCAAATCATTTTGAGGTACTACATTTAAAGGAACATTCTCATTTCTCAATACCTATTATGTAGTGATTTCTTTTATTTGTTTGTTCATTTTGTGCAAATTAATTTCTCCTTGTAATCACCATTCTTAAAAACAATTTTAAAGGAACTTCTAAATTAATCACTTTGAATCAGCACTGCCCTATTTAACACCTTCGGGTAGAAATATCAATGGCAGATATGTTCCAATTTGCTCTTTTGAAAAGCTCAATCCTGTTTTTGTTGTTGCTGTTAATCTTAAGTAAATTAAGACCTCAGAGCCTACATCCATTAATAGGTTTGAAAATGTTTTGATTCATATTACAGAAATTATGTATATCCAATCAAGTAGATGGATTTCCAAAACCTTTCTGTTACCATTGTTTGGGTGAAGTGTACAATGTTCAACTTGACCTCATGCAAAATTTGCAGGAATTCTAATGGCACATTCAGACCAAATGCGGCGAGAGGGTCAAAACGAATGGAAGTCTTTCGTTTTCTATGTGAGGCAGAATCTCTTAGCAGCAAGGAGCAGCATGAATGCTAGTGGGACGTTTTTGGTGTGAAAATATGATGAGGATGTATTCAGTGTGTTTACAAGCTGGAATAAAAGGTATACCTGCTAGCCCTGCCCCTCACCTCGACTTCAAACATTTGTGACTTTTCTTGCATGCCAGATTTATCAAATTTTTACAAAAATTTACAATAATGGGACTGTGTTGGGACATCAATGAAGTCATTACTGCAGCATTGGCCTACTATGGCAAGGACTGCTCAGTGTTGCCATGGCGACTTACTCATCCACTTTCACCCACCAGTCCATTTGTGTGCTTTGGCCTCATCCAGTCCTTCCCAACATACTCTTTCACCACATCAGCAGTGGATCTATCATTAGCCTCCAGTGCCAGCAGCTTGGTGAACATCTCCATACACACCGGCGTGAATCTCTTCCACTGTGTTGGGATTTCTGTTTTCTCTGTGTCTTGCCGCCACTCAGCAAACTCCTCATAGAAGCTGTCAGCATTTTTGCAGTATTCCCAAGGAAAGAAGCCTGTAAGGATGCAGAAAAGTAGCACTCCAAAGGCCCAGGTGTCTAGGCTGGGCTGTATGCTGAGTGGTGGAGCCTTAGGATTTTCCTGGCCATCCTCCACCACCATAGCGCACAGCTCTGGGGCCATGTAGGGTAGCGTGCTTGAGATGTAGCGGATGAGAGTGCCACGTTTCTGTGTCAATCCGAAGTCAGCCAGCTTCACATGGCAGCACTGGGTGTCCAGCAGCAGCACATTCTCAGGCTTGATGTCACGGTGTACCAGGCCCAGGCGGTGGATGAACTCCAAGGCACTTGCGAGCTGCACAGCACAGCGCTTTACTGCACATTCGGAGATCCCAATCTGTGGAAAAAAGGAAAGCCTTTTATCTCTTTACAATTTAAAGTCTTGTGATTTCAATGCTATTGCTTAGTACTATGAGTGGCAATTTAAAGATAATATAATTTTACTGGGCAGTTGCTTGAACAATTAATTAATAATATAGAAAAAGAATTCCAAAAGATGAGTTTTGGCTGCAGTGGTTAGCACTGTTGCCTCAAAGCAAGAAGGTTCTAGGTATGAACCTGCCGGCCAACTGAAGCCTTCCTGTGCAGAGTTTGTATGTTCTCCTGTGTTTGCACAGGGTTCCTCCCAAGACATGCATATTAGGCTAACTGGCTACTCTGAATTGCCCATAGATATGAGTATGAATGTTTGTTCATCTCTGTATTAGCCCTGCGATAGATTAATGATCTTCCCAGGGTGTACCCCAACTCTCACCCAAAGTCAGCTGCGTTTGGCTCCAGATTCCGCCTGGTGGAAAAGTGGTATAGATAATTGATGGTTGGATGGAGTTTCAGCTAGAAGCATTTATTCTGCACTCAGGCATTCAACTCAACTCATGGAAACATTTTTCCAACTTTCTTTTCAGATCATCACTAAATCACATATTTTTTGTCACTTAACGTGCCGGTCAATACCAGTTTACAAAACCTACAAACTTTACTGGGAAAGAGAACATAAATAGGGTCTTGTTTATTCTTTCAAAAAAGTCCATGGAAACTTAGCTAGCTAAGCAACTTAAAATTGCCACAAGATGTGAATATATGTGTTGCCCTGTGATGGACATCAGGGTGTATCCCTGCCTTGTATCCAGTAGCTCTGGATCAGCTTCAATTCATGGCAACCAGCACCAAGTGGTTACTGCAGATGATAATTCTGTCATTATGATTTATTAGGCTTTTTATGGGAACATGCATTTTTAAATTTGTCAAACAGCAACACAGGTCTTATAAATGGCCTTAACAAAATGTCATGAAAAGTAAATGTGCTTTGGTAGCCTGATCTTCTCTTACAGCATCATCACAAGAGACTTGAGACACCCGCTGTTTTTTGTGCCTGAAACGTTTTGTGTGGAGTTTAATGTTTTGGAGAGCTTCACTGAGCTAAAGGAAGAAGGACAGCTGTGTGGCTCGATGACTCACACGCTCCGAGTTCCTCCCAGCACACAAACACATTGCTGAAATATGTGTTGAGAGCTCACTACATGCATTCATCCAACAAACTGTCGGAGACATGATTACTATCACACCAATGGTGCATGGGTGGAGGGGTGGAGGGGTACACTATGCAAAAAACTCTCTTTTGTTATCTTGTTGCTGTTCTGCTATTTGATGTACATAGCAGTAGCAGTGTAGCAGTAGCAGTAATGACATGACTGACGATCTGTAACATCTGAAAAATCTGAAATGAACTTCAAGTGAACTTCCACTTTTATTCCAATATTATCTGTGTACTAGATTTTACATCATTACAATTATAAAACTTACTTTAAAATACCTAGTAGATGTTATCTCTATCTGATTAGTTATGAAAAACAACCTACTTATGGATCATAACAAAAACTCGTCATTCATTCATTCAGCTTCAATAAGCACTTATACTGATTAAGGCCATAGTGGATGGGGAACATTGGGCGTGAAGTGGGAATACACTGTGGATAAGACGACTGTCCGTCACAGCACACAAACATTCACACCTTGTTGCAAGTTAAAGGTCCACTATGTAGGATTCAACCATGTGAATGCTCCTCCCTTACCCTTCCCTTTCCAAGCATGTATTAGAATGTACGGTGGCTGTCAGGTGCCTGTAGCGTACTTGTATTTACTTGCATTCTCACTCCCTTGCTTTTTCTTATGCTAAATAATAAGTATGATCCTCCATTTTTAAAAATTTGGGTTCTCAAACTTGTTAGCCGGCACCAGCAAACACTGATTTCCTCTTCCTAATTTATTTTCCTTGTCTTGCTTTTTCTTCTTTGCCGTCTTTTCGATGCTAGAGGTGGACCCAGTCTCTATGTAGATATAAGGGTTCATTCTAAGCTTACGAAAACATAAATATTTATAGTTACCAGTAATTATACACTAATGAATTTCATAAGTATATTATGGAGTATAAACACCATTTCTGATCATTTCTGATAACCCTCAAAGTCCTACATGGCGGACCTTTAAACTAATCAGTCTGATTTATAAACAATATTCATTTTTTTTAATTTTTTTTTTTATTCAACTTGCCACTCTCAGGTCAAAATGAGCTGAACATACTCTCTGTCATATAAATAAGATGTTTAAAATTGTCGCAGGGTTTTTTGGGAGAAAAAAACCCAAACACGTTTTTTTGGTTGGAAAAATAAATTTAAAAAGCTTAACTGTCTTAATTTGTACTTACTTTATACTCATAAAATGTTTAACTCTGAATACCTTAAGGGTCACTGCTTCTGTAGGAACCTTTAAGAGTACATGGAGTAGAAAATCTAGAACTGCTTTAGGAAGCCAAGTAAAGACGAAGAACACAACAATGTGACACTGTTTTAGGAAATTAATCAACATCATGGTGATGTCATGCAGCCTTGTGTGAAGTGGAATTACTGTTACCACTTCAAATTTATGTTTCTCTTGAAGTTAAGAATTCAACAGAACTGTAGCATTAAAGCCCCTGACTATTCAGATGAGCCTTTAGGAAAGCACTAAGACTATATTGCAGCGTAATTAAATTGTCCGAGGTGACATGACTGACCCGTGGTTTGATGATAGCAAACAGGTCGCGTCCGACCACCAGCTCCTGAGCAAATCCATAGTGTTCATTAGACTGGAAGGCGATTCCGAACAGACTCACAATGCACGGGTGGCAGGACAGATGGAGCGAGATACAGTACTCGCGCAGAAATCCCTTCAGTTGGGTTGACACTTTGGGCAGGACCTTCAGTGCCATGGGCGTCCCTGCCGCACATAAAACAAGCAAAAGAAATAGGAGACATCAGGATCAAACATCACACACATATGCGCATATCTAAAGGCACATTGCGTTCTGTGAGAGAATGGGACTGTTTATATAATACCAGTTTTTACAGCTGTCTTTCAGTGTAGCTATAAATGTCAGTAAATATTATATATTGTAGGGTTTGGTTATGTTTATATAAGTGTAAATGATCCCCTGTTTTAGGATTTTAGCTTTCAGATGAAAAGACTGTCAGAGAGAAAAACACTTAAGCAATGGGGAATGTTAAAACAGATGTTAAAATGGCCATAAATGTCTAGCACAGTTTCTGACAAAGAAATTATGCGAAAATGGGTTGTAATTAACGTCAAATCTTTTTTATTTATTTTATTACTATTTTTTTTTATTTAGAAAACTGATGCTCATACTTATGCTAGATTTTTAAGCAAAAGTCACATAATGAAGTCACATTTATTAATGACTTCTGTCAATTTTAAATTTTACTGAAGAAATGACTACTTTATATGATAGATATAAAACCCAGACAAGTTTAACAGGACTAATGTTATGTAATGCGTTAATGCCTTTCAATGCCAGTCACTCTTACTTTAAAAATGTATACATAAATTAATTAACTTGGGCAAGTTTGTAATATTTAGCCATAATTACTCACTTTCAAAGAAAAAATAAAAGGCTTCTGGATCTGAAGTTCAGTTTGCAACATTCACCTAAATGATCTGAGTCAAAGAGCTGAATCAAAGAGTCGAGTGACTCACACGACTCCTAGCTAGATTTTCTTTTTTGAGTCAATACCAAGTAACACCAAGACTAGTATCCCTGTAGTGATACTATGAAAAGTCTTCTTGTGTATGTCAAAAGAGAAAATTTGCATTTTCTTCAGGGAAATTTTACAAACATGGATCAAGAATTATGGGTGAAATTTTTTTTTGAAATACGTTATTCACTCAAAGTTTAACACATAAACAGACAAACAAACAAATACATAAACACACATTAATTACCCGAGAGTTCTCAAAATCATCTAAAAAATGCTCAAATTAAATTATAAATGATTATAAATAATGCTGCTCATTAGTTTACATACCCCTGCAGCGGTGAGTGACCAGCAGCACGCGCCCGTATTTCCCGCGGCCGATCTCCTTGATGATGTTGAAATGCTCTTTAATCTCGAGGCGACTCAGGCTCTGTGCCGTGAGCTCCATCAGCTCGTCTATGGGGCTGCTGCCGTCCTCCACAGGGCCCAGCTCAATCATCACTCTGCCTGCCAGCAGAACACCAGAGACACTCGCTGCAGTAACTGAAATAACTGCGTGTAAAGCAAAAAGATTGACTCTATACTTTTCTCAGAATCTACATGATGACCGTAAGATTCTTATAAAGTAGTAAATACAAAATAAATCAAATAACTATACACAAACAGTCATCAAAATACTGCAATAATTGCAAGAGAAAAGCTCTTCAACATTTTGTAACAAGTTTGCTATTTGCTTTACACAACACAGCAACAATAAACACAGTAGTAGATTGTTAAATAATACTCAGTAAAAAATATGAATTAAAATAATAAGAATAAACGAAACAATACACTGCAGCAGCCATTTTAGAAATAAGTAATAAATCAATAAATATAATGAAAATAGATATTATTATTGTTATTATTATTATTATTATAGATAGATATTTTAGTGGAATTTTTTTAATGGAAATTTGGAATTCAGGAAAGTATGAGAAATTCAGTAAATTCTATTTAGTAATTTTAAAGATACCAACTTGACTGTTTTTTTTTTTGTTTTTTTTTTAATTAATTTAAACTACAGTATCTAAAGCGATTTCAGTGTTCCTAACCTATAGAAGCCAGAAACGTTAACATCAATACAGAAACTGAACTGGCAGGAAGTCTATTCTAATTAAATGATTAACATATGTATTAACGATTAACACACATAACATATTTAGATGGCAACATCTTTATATCACACTTATTCTCAAGCAAAGTTATCGTATTTAGAGTCAGTAAGTATTTTCCCAACATAGGATTTATCATTTAAATGTGTTATCATTGGAAATAAAACAGAGTATACATTTACGTGTAAAACAAAGGTAAATAATATATACATAGTATATATGCAAATAAAACATAGAAACATTTGTAATTGTTACTCCGTGTCTAAACTGATCTTCATCACTGAAGTATAGTGAAGTTACACCCTATACCTTCTTCATACAAAAAGATTAGAATTTAGGGTTAGGTCTTCTCAATAATATTAAATTTTGTTGCATATACTAGATATATAAAATTGTTTAATATGATGCCAGCATTATGCAACTTTATAAGGTTTGAATAATTCTTCAATCCCACAAAACTTGTTAAAATGATCAAATACATATAATAAATTAATTGCATTTGATGTGTCCAGAAAAATGTCTACATATAGTTCATCACATCGCATTGAGAAAAATACCAGATTTACACCGTCAAATTCAGCGCTCTTGGCAGGGTTTTATTTTGGTGGTATTAAAGAATGAAATATTCACATTAGTAAAGCCAAGTGTCATTCAACTTTCTTAATCTTAACATAAATATGTGACACATATGGGTATAGCCTTAATGTAACAATTTTGATTTTTTTTCAATTTAAATGTTAATTACATTTTTAATTTTTAATTTTAATTTAATCATTTACACAAATTATATTAAGATTTATTTGACAAAATTCAATTTATTTTGAATAAAACTGTGATCTTATTAAACTGCAGAAAAGATCAAATTTGGACTTTTCTTCTTTACTTTTCAGTTCAACTTTAAAACAAAAGGCCACTTGAACCCAAATGATACAGAAGAGTGACAGTGCTTTAATATGTATAATTTTACTTGCGTGTAAATACAAAGTTTACATTACAAAGTTAATATAATGTCACAGGCAATTTTCTATTTTATTATTTAACTTAATTAATTTGGTATGACAAATATCTGCAGACTAGACAAAAATGTGCAGGTATAAATTAAAAAGCTTTGTATTTATTTAGTTGGGTGATTTTCTTTTTGTTTGTTTGTTTATTTTTTTATTATTATTTCTACATTTAGATTAGATCTAATCTAAAGCTCTATTATATTTCTAGATTTACTTATTTATTTGATTCTTGCCAATGCAAAAAAAATATAGTTAAAAAATAACAAAAACCAAACCTAAAATGAATCAAAGTGCATGCAAACTGCACTGCATTGTAGTCCGTGCTCAGATAAAACGCCCATGCACACACACTTCGAACATGTACAGGTCTATCAGCTTTGTCTTACCTTGCACAGTTCTCTGTGTCTGATCGTTACAAGTGCTGGAGATCTTCCCTTTCATACCCTGTCTCTCGCTCTCTGTCTATCTGTCTGTCTGTCTCTCTTTGGGTGTGAGACGAGGGAGGTGCTTCTCTGACCGTGCTAACACTAAAGCAGCTGTAGCTAAAGGCTCACGTTCCCTACTGCTGATTTCACAGAAGCTCAGTCAGAGACACAACTTCAGAACCCTCTGAAGAAGAAAGGAATCTGTCCGTCCTCAGACACACTTGGGTCTCCTAATGCAGATCCATGTTCATCCTTTTTGTTAAAACATTGTAGTCTTTGCTACATAAAATAAATTGTACTGCTTGAACTTATCCTCTATGAAATAAATGTGCACACAAGCCTGTACAATGCGCCAAGCGTTAGCACTGCCTTTAGCACTCAGAGCATTTGTAGCCATCAGTGGCCTTTTCAGCACCCGCTACTGGCAGAGTTTCTTTGTCCACCAGCCAGCAATGCTTTTAAGAAACACACACTGAACCCATTAATAATGCTGAGATGAATCTATTGGAAAGAATTAAAGTCAACTAAAGTAGCAGTTAGCAACATTCTAAAATCAAGACATTGTCATGCATGTCATGCTAATTTATTATACCTGATTCACGAGGCATTATTAAATATGGCCTATTGCACAGAACTGACTACATAGTAATCAGTTTTATGCCACTAGTTTCATAGCAGATAGTGGAACACAATAACAAAGGGGAAAGTAGATCAGCTATTACCAGTGTATGACTGTTATACCATGCTAGAATTACTCATAGGTGACAGCTACACCGAACTCTCAATCATTCTCCCGCAGGGACATCGTTGTTGGCGCCCGGTTTCCCTGGACACGTCCAGCCATATAAACACACATGCACATGAACTGACTTACATTTCAATGTTGACAGATGAGCAGCCAGACCGTACTGCTGCAGCTGCAGGTTTATTTACAAAATATAATACCCACTGATAGAGAGAGAGAGAGAGAGAGAGAGAGAGAGAGAGAGAGAGAGAGAGAGAGAGAGAGAGAGAGAGAGAGAGAGAGAGATGGGGTGGGGGAATAAGAACCAAAAACAAGGCATGATGATGTATAATGCTGTTAATTCTACAACTACTACTATTACTACTACCACTAATATTAGTTTGGCTATTACTAATACAGATTCTATGCTCTATACTACAACTGAAACTTATACTACTAATACTATTTTCATTACTACTACTATGACTTCCATTAATACTACTATTACTAATACTACCTCTGTTGCTCTTAGTATACTACTACTGATACCAGTACTATAGTACCACTATTGTATACTAATTCCACTACTACTGCTACTGATACTACTATTATACTTCTACTATATTATTCTTCTACTACTGCTGTCACTACAACTATCATTAACGATGCTACTATTTCTGAACTACTATACTACCATTACTATTATTATTACTGTTGACATAATACTACTACTATACTAATACTAAACTATTCTATTATTATTGATATTACTATTTAAATACTACTATACTGTACTTCCACTACTACTGTAACTACTTGTACTATGCCACTATACTACGATGGTACTACAATTGATACTTCTATGCTGCTATATACTGCTATATATAACTATCACTACTACTACTGCTACAATTAATATGACTATCGACACTACTACTGATAGTAATATACTGCTACGTCACTACTATACTGCTACATCTACTACTGCTACTGTACCACAGTATTACACTATTGCTACTAAACTAATACTACTACCATTCCTAAAACTACACTATACTACTTCTAATATTACAGTATACTGTATTACTGGTTCTATTACTACAAATTCTACTACTAATACTACTATCATACTTCTACTACGCTACTACTGATACTAATACTAGTAAGGCTATTAGTACTACAGATACTATACTATTACTGACCAAGTCCATAGCTCATACTACTAATATGATTTCTATCACTACTACAACTTTTTTTAATTGTACTACCACTAATACTACTAATGTTGCTTCTAGTATACCATTGCTGATATTACTATTATATTACTAATAAATACTATTATAGTTTCACTATATTATTCTACTTATATTGTTCTACTTATACAGTCACTGCTACTGATATTACTGATATTACTAATATTAAACTACTATATTACCACTACTACTAGTACTATTACTGATATAATTAATATTACTATTAATACCGGCACTGCCAATACTATACAAGTATACTATTATGTATCCTACTATTGGTGTACTATTTTTCTACTATTGATACTGCTATACTACTACTGCCACTACAACTACACTATACTACTATTACTATACTATAGTATACTTCCCTAGAAATAATACTACTTCCACAAATACTAGGAAGAATAAGAAAACGTTTTTAAATGGCTACAGAAATGAACAATTGATTTTCACCCTTAATTCAGCTGATCATCCAGTTTTCCTTTATCAGTTGAATCAAGTGTTTTAAGAAGTGGTATGTTCAGTGCTCTGGCCTTGACCTGCTGGGTGTAAAGGTGGCCAGTGTAGGGCATCATCCTGGCTCAGTGGTCAAATGTTTCGGTGGCAGAAGAGAGAAGAGCTTAATATAGTAAGCTTAATGATCAGGGATTTGAAAGCAGAAGTGTTTCCAAACTAGGATGAAAAAGGTGATGAGGTTCTCGTGAAGGGATCATCTGATTCTCCTGTGTCTTTCAGCCTTGCGTGCGCTTGTGAGACTTTTCCGTTGATAAATGGCGGGTCAGCGTATCCCTGTATAGCTCACATTTTGTCACTTTGCTCGGGGCAGCATATTGCGTGTGCCAGTCTTATGACCTAATTGCCATACAGGCATTTTCTCTCCAGCGCAACCTGCTTTTGCGATGGAAGCAGGATGTGCAAAAACAAATGAGCAGGGTCCCAGTCAGGGTCATTCAGCAGATTTTGATGCTGCCTAAATGAGGCATCAAGCAGTCATGGGAAGCACTTAATGTTTGAGTAGGCTTACATCAAGGATTAAAAAATTACTCTCAATTGCAAGCAGCCTCTTAATTTCATGTTGTAACCCAACTCTGAAAGTGTGTATTTGAGGCAGTGGGATAACTCCATAACTCCAGAGGTGTGTGTGTTTGATAGTGAAATCAGGAAGTGTAGTGTGAGAATGTCAGCTATGGTGTAACAGGATGACAAGGAAGGATCATCAGGTTAAGATTATAGTAGCTGTATATATGCAGTCTACACACTATCTCAGGCCTCCGTCTCACTGTCTCTCTCACCAGCTGAATGCTCAAAAGCGGAGTGTTGTCTTACAGAGTGGACGCCAGCGAAGTGCCAAGTGTGCTTGATCAGAGAGACATGTCTGCCGTTCCGGTAGTCGCTGAACCTCAAACCCATTCGCTAGCTTTTCTGATTCGCTTTATTGTTAACATTGCTTTAACTCACACACACATTTCAGGTATTGCTGGATGACAATTGTAATTTAAGTACACTTTAAAAGTTCTTTTTAAAAATAAATTGTACACTTTCTTTAATTGTTTGAGCTAATACTAGATATTAGCTTTCACAACATTATTAATATTTGAGGAAATGTTTATATTGTATGTTTGGAGTACATGAATCATTTGAACAGACAATAATAGTCCTTAAATTAATCATTTGAGTAAACTCTACAACTGTGAGAACCACCGTAAGGTAAATTATAAATTATTATTTACATGATTCATTATTATTACTTATAGTTGATAAACTCATGACAAAATTCCAAGGTTTATTTTCTTATATCATAAGCTTTTATAGTGTATTGCAGTGAACCAGAAACTACAGCATTACTGCTACATTTAAATCAATCACAGCAGTTGTTAATAATAATAATAATAATAATAATAATAATAATAATATCAGAATATACTGTACATCCCAAAACAGACATTCATTAAGTTATTAACATAAAATTAAGTTACAAGGATGATAATGGAAATTAAAAATTTAACAAAGTAAAGATAAAATCATAAATGGGTTTATTATTGATTAATAAATATCTGAAGCAGAAAGATGTTACCAAATTTCCCAGTGACTAATGCAAAGTAAAATAATAAAAAATATTTATACAACAGTGTGATTTATTTATTTATTTTATTTTAAGTAAAACAAGTATGTTTCAGACTGAATTATTTTTAATTAATTGCATTTTAAATTATTTTACCTGTAAAAAAAATTAATTTAAAATTAAATGTAAAACATGCAATTCTCTAGTTTCCCCATTTTGTTGTAAAAGCACTTCACTGTAAGATTTTACATCTTTTCTAAGTAGTTATTAGTAATTAATAACCAACATATCAGTTGTTTTCTTAACAATTTATTTCCCATTTTAATTATTTGGAGCTTGAAAGTCTTTTATTTTATTGGCAGATAATTCCACCATTCTGGAGATAAATGCTTGAAATAATTAAAATGATTTGCCAAGCATGAATAAAAAAAAAACCAAAAAGCTAGAAATAGGCTCTTTTATTTGTTGCATGTCAGGTAAGCTTGCGGGGGCACTTTATATAAACACAAGGGCAAACAAAGTCCAAAATGTGAGGCAAAGGCAAAATCAAAAACAGGCAATGGTCAGGAATATCCATGGCCATGGCTAAGACAAGATCAAAGTCCAAAAAAGAAACCAAGGCTAGGTATTAACTGTGAATTATGGCTAACACTTCGCAAATAAACTGAAGAGACAAAGAGACTTAAATTGCCTGACTGTGACACAAACAACCTCAAAACAGGTGAAAACCATTAAGAACAAGTGAGGTTCAGGGGCTGAAGGGAAATGTAGATCAGGTGATCTGTGAAAATAAATGAGTTCAAAGAGTGCCCTCTGGTGCTGACTTCGCACTGTAATCTCATAACGATAAATAGTATTATTCTTTACTCTTTTAAAAATTAAAAAATAATTTACATCAGCAAGTCCTCCAAGTTATCAAGCATTAAGACATTTTATTATTGCCACAAGACAGACATGTTTACATGGTTAAAATATTTCAGAATTCAGCCTTTATGAGTTTGTCTAGTATCCGACATTGTTTGGTCTAACAGATGTTGTAGTATTCATAATAGTTCATAATGTAAATGTCATTTATTTAAACTAGGTTATAAATCTTGAAAAGATTGATTGATGGCTCACATCCCTTATAACACCTGCTGCCGCACATGGCATTGTCAGAGAGTGTGAGAGAGAAAATGAAATGTGTTAAATATTTTAAAGACAGGCTGGGGTCAAGCACAGTTTAATTTCCCTGATTCAACACATAAGTTCAATGAAATTCTGTTCTGTATACGCTACATTTCTAAAGACAATGAAGCCAAAATAATATTTTAGAACTTTTCCATATGTTGTTCTTGGTGGTATGGAACCTTACATGAAAAATTAAAAGACAAAAAAAGAAAATTCCTCAAAAGTAGATACTTTCATTTGAATGTCACAGGTGAGCATTTCCTGGAAAATTTGTCCTGCACTTTAGGGCATGTACTAAATTTGCATCTAGTTCAAAGCACTCCAAGAATGCTTCTGCTCAATTTTAGACCATTCTATATTTCTTATTTCTGTAGTCGCTGTTAGCAGTATAAGTCATTTCTACTGAGTTTTTATTCAACAGTTTTTATTGAATATATCCAGCAGAGGAATCATAAAACTGTTAAAGTTTAATCCAGACACGTTGTATTACGTGTAGGTTTATAGTGACATCTACTGGTAGCACTGAATAAGTGCAGTGTATACTTCTACATCTTTATTCCAAATTCTATGTGGGGTTGACGTGAACAGGTTAGGTGAGGTGGGGGACACCCTGGACAGGTTACCTGTCTATCATGAGGCTAACACAGAGAGACAGACAGCCGTTCACACTCACATTCATACCAGTGTGAAATTTATATATATATATATATATATATTGGCAAGCTGTTTAGAAAATTATACATATATATATATATATATAATGACTGAAAACTTCCATATATTCAGACTTTCATTCCATTTATTCTGAGTTTTCATTCAGTCATTATATATGTATAA
>JAQQZX010000040.1:4367545-4384103 GCA_030068355.1 Notoglanidium maculatum
GTTTAAATTAACACTCACGCATTGACTCTGTCGGCTATTTTTTGCCATGCAAGTTCCCTTTCTTTTGCAGCTGAGGCCGTATTACATTTTTTGTGCAAAATGTGTATGGAATCGGCATATGCTGCCATTATAATTTCTTCTTCAAGCGATGTAAAATATACTGAACGAGCCTTCTTTCCCTCCCTCTCCATGGTGAATCGCGTAATCTGTGCTCCACTAATCAGGACTTTATGTATCCTGGCACGCGCGCTTAACTTGGGGTTAAAGCAACTCTGAGTTGATTGAACTAATTGTTATCAGCCGTTCTGAAACCGAAAATTCCGAGTTGGACAGCTCGGGTTTACTCAACCCTGAGTATCGGTTTTAACTCTTTCTGAAACAGGGCCCTGCATTTGAATTTCTATTTGTTTTTGTGGGGTTTTTTTTGTTTGTTTGTTTTTGTCTTTGACATTTGTATTAGTTTGCATTAGTTAACATTAGTTACCTCATTACTTTCTGAACAAATTCTTGAGAATGCTCAGGTGTGGGGTTGGTCCCGCAAAATATATATAAAATATATATATATATATATGTCTCAATCATTTTAGTCAGTATACTGCATCTGTGTATATGTATACAGTAAGTTACATTTATTATACCTACAAATATAGTGTACTAAACCCAATAAGCGCTGAAGCAAAATGGCTTTGTTAAAACAAACCAAAAAAAGGGAAAAGAAAAAAGTTTGTGCAATCCTGTGGTCTTTTTCATTTTTAACTTCCTCAAACATTTTGTACTGCGCTACAGATTGTAAAGACATCTTGTCACGTTTTTTTGCTGATAGGTATTTTGATTATGAAACCTTGCTTACTGCATTGTGGTTTGCAAGCAGTGAGGAAATAACTAATAGTGCCTTTTTCCTCATATTTACGCTTGTGGGGGATGAAGCATGCTGTCCTGATTACAGAATTTCCGCTTCCTTTTTACAAATGTACTCGAAATACCTACGTTTGATAATGTCTTCAGTACATTGTTTGGCAATCTTGAGTAAAAGTTCATCAGAGAAAAAAGATTGACACAAGAGCTGTTGTATTCATATAATTTATCTATATGAATAAAGAACGTAAGCAAATATTACCTATTTATTGCTTAGATTCCATTAAGAAGGCACAGAAAACTTTTATGCATATCTTATCTTGTTTTTGAAGCTAGTTTCATAGAGGGATTTCTATATATTCTACATTACGTCCACCAGCCACAGTCAAGTCACTAAGAATACTCTGACTGACCGAGACGTGACCTACTCAGGAAGTTTTTCTTAATGACCTCTGAGGGTAAAACCAGGAATTAATTTTGAAGTCAACTGAACAAACTGGGGTTGTGCAGTGGTTAGCACTGTTGCCTCACAGCAAAAAGGTCCTGGGTGCCTTTCTGTGCGGAGTTTGCATGGTCTCCCCGTGCATGCGTGGGTTTCCTCCCACAGTCCAAAGACATGCAGATTTGGTCAACTGGCTACTCTAAAATGCCCATAGGTGTGAATGCGAGCGTGTGTGGCTGTTTGTCTGTGTTGGCCCTGTGGTGGACTGGCGACCTGCCCAGGGTGTACCCCACCTCTCGCCCCAAGATGCTGAGATTGGCTCCAGCTTCCCCGCGACCCAGACGGATAAAGCGGTATAGATAATGGATGGATGAACAAACTGTGCTTAAATACCATTTAACTGACAGTGAAAGACAGTGTTGTTCCTCAGTTGTTCGAGAACAGATCTGAAGTTTAGAAGTACGTACCAAAGATGTTAACGCACAGGCTAATGAATCAACACATTGATATGAAAAGACCTTTTGCAAGCTGTAATCATGGAATCATCAAGTTATAACACTGTGTTTTGCAAGTTACTGATGTGACACTCTGTCCTGTTACTTGAATACATTCAGTCCTATAAAATATTTGATACATTCAGGTCCATACGTATATCTATAGTGATCGAAGTTCTGTGATTTTGCCTCTGTTCACTGCCACAATGGATTTGAAATGAAGCAATGAAGATATGATTGAATTGTAGACTTCTGGCTGTAATTTAAGGGGTTTAACAAAAAATATTGCATTAACCATTTAGGAATTACAGCATTTACCATTTAGGAATTTTTTCAACCACTGCATTTTCACTGACTCAAAAGCCGAGTTTTGGTCTTTAGTATAGACCATATTGTGCATATTCATGGGCTAAAAAGAACAGCTTGCACATTTCAACATCTTTCTGATAATACGCACCACCACACGCCCTCTCAGCCCCCCACTGCTGGTGCTTCATTCTTACACCAAGACCCTCTTTAGTGCCTCATGTGATGTGAAACACTTTGAAAACAGGAAACCGTAGTGTGCAAGCCGTAGGCCAGTGTCGGGAAAGTGAAATTTAAGGGTTCCGTTTCACAAGAAAGAAGAAGTTCATGTGTCGCTTGCGGGAAAAGCCTTGCCTGCTTCCTCTAATGTCGCCCTTCCACACTTCTCAAACAATACACAGTCACACAGGCTCTATACATAACGCCTGATCGGAAACGGCAGGAAGGTCACTCAGGTCGGAGTGTGTTGTTCTGCAAATGCGTAAACTCCCTCAACCCTTACAGCATGCTGAAGCTTGAAGCTGACCTGCTGAACTGTTTACAGAATTAAATAAAAGTTCATAAGAAGTGATCACAAATCTGAATGACTGTGAGTCATAACACTGACAGGTTTACAGCAGTAACAGCCAGCAGAGGGAGCTATAAAGCAATAAATTCACACATGAGTCATGCCAAATAGCTTGTATAAGCAGCAAAATGCAACAAAACACAAGGAATGGCTGCCACAGCACTTTGATATTAATAACTCACTAAAATTTGAAAAGCATCTGCTTGACATTGGGGCTTAGTTTCAAAACAAGAAGTGAAAAATCCAGCTTGGTCTAACCAACTAGAGACCAAGCTAGTCAAGCTGGAAGGTCATCTTTGCTAGCTGGTAAGTATTGTAGAAAGGACATTTTTACCACAAGTTTCTGAATATTTGCTCCTAATGCTACTTCACAGGTTAGCTGTTTGAGCACCTCTGCTTGTGTTTTGGTAACAGGTAGCTTTAATTTAAAATAGCTTTTTTCCCAAATCCCAAAACTGTCAGTGAGCCATGGTTGAGTCCATAAGTACATCCAATAAGTGGGTCTCTGTCCTTCCTAATCTCTAGGTGTCTTCTAAATTAATAAATTTAGCCCTGTTGCTTTATTAATAAACATATTGAATGCTTTTTTCTGTGTTTGCAGAGCTGAATATCCACAACGCCTGCTGGTCTTGAAGGTTGTCAGGACTAAAATCATACACCTGGGATAATCTTGTTTCGCTTGTTACTGTGCTGCTGGATGGTCTGTAATGATCAGCCCCCGTTCACTTTAAAGGTCAGTACTATGCATTCACAAAACCAAAAAAAAAAACCATGTCACACCATCTGCTTAAAATTGTGCTCTCGTTCTGCTTAATATCAGATTCCCTGTATGAACAGCTTGGTGGTTTCCTTGCTTGAAAACACCTTCCTTAACATGTCAATAATTATAAGGCTCTTCAGCATCCTGTAATCTTATTCAGGTGTGTCAGAACAAGACGACCATTCAGGTGTGGGTTATTTCCATGTAATTTCCACAAAATTTTGGAGTATTTTCTCCATTCTCTGTCCTTGTTTGGTTCCAGTTATGACATAGTTGTGCACTATTTGTTTTGAAAAACGGTCCAGCTTTTATTAACCAAAAAAGTACACTGGTACCCCATTTCCACCAACAGGGAACTGAACCGTTCCGAGCATTTCGACCAAAAATAAATTGGTTCGGAACCTGAAAAGTTGGTTCCCAGCTGGAACCAAAAGACAGCTGGTTTTTAGTGTACAAACCGTGACAACATAAGTGGGTGTATCATTAGTTTGGGGAAGAAACCGAGCACAGCAATGGAGAAAGCAAAGGAAAAGGATAAATCTGACAAATATCTTATCTTCAATAACAGAACAGAAGCTTGCATGTAATCAATGCGATCCGCAATCTTGCTACTTCTGTTTACACCCTCCATTGATGATGCATCCTTGATTACAATGGCTCTGCTCAAAACTAGTGGAAACGTGGGCTGATGCTCTAGCACCAAGGTTCAAAGAATCCTGAACAGAATTTTCCCGCTTTTCCCTGTTGGTGGAAAAGCGGTACCTAATATATACAGTATACAGCCCCTGACTCCAATATCAACTGTACTCTTTTACTTCCATCACTTAATATAACCAATATGTATATAGTTTTCTCTGTTCCACTACTGGACTGTAAGTCAAACTGCTCTGCATCCCATCTGCATCCCAAGCTTTGATTTTTTTCAAGTGATCACTCTAAGGCCAAAACCAGACATCTTTTGCTCTCCATAGTACACGCCAGACTGGAGTATATGGTTCCCATGGCAACAGTGTGTAGCTGGCAGACACAACATGTGCTGCTGGGGAGCAAAATATTGAAAAGTGGTTCAATTACACAGACGCTGTATTGATGTAGAACATGCCTGATCCACGCTCTCTCTGTCTCTCTGACCTCTATGGCTTCTTCAATCAGCATATTCAGCTCTGGGGATTATATCAGTGCACAGAGAATTAGCAGGAGGAAATGGCTTAACACGCATCTTCATTCTGCTGAAAGCCTTCCGTATTCTGTCTTTCTAGGAAGCTCCATTGATCAGCACATTACATTCACATTCACACGTCCGCTCGTTCGCTGACTGGAAGTGTGATTTTTGGCTCTGCAGAAATGGAAAGTGTGTGTGTAACTTGGTATATTGAAACTGTTGCACCGTAAGGTCATGACTATGGCTTACTGGTAGTGGTGCTAGTGTGTGTGTGTGTGTGTGTGTGTGTGTGTGTGTGTGTGTGTGCGTGCGTGTGTGTGTGTATTTGTATGAAAGAGATAGACAGACAGAAACCCATGTGATCACTGTATAATAACGCTGACAGTGAATGTGTGACTTTGTTTTTTGGTTTCGGTCTTCTTCCTGAGAAAATTCCCACCTCAGCTATTTTGTAAATGTACTCCTCAACCTCTTTCCAGGTTCCTTCAGCATGCTTTAGATTCCCCCAAACACTTCCTGAATGATGCCAGGCTAGACAAACATTTTATTACAGCTGTACGATGTTTTATTTGACATACAAACATTCAGCATTTATTTTGAGAGACAAACACCAAGCATAAACTATTTACCAACTGCAGCTAAAAAGGTTGCTACTAGCATAGTGCTATATGTTTTCTAAATACACTTGCTAACATCTTGCTAGTTTCATTCAGCATGCGTTAGGTTCCTCAAAACTTCTCTTAACCGATACCAGGCTAAAAATAAATAACATTTTCTAAACACTGCAGCTGTAGAAAGTTACAGTTGAGAGACAAGAACACAAGACTCATCATTCAGTTGGTGAGAGAACCGTTGCTAATGTCAAGCATAAACTGCCTATGGCTAACACGGTTGCTAACTAGCGCATAGCCAGAAGACTTTTATACAGAGACTGTAAAAGCAGTGGAAACAATATAAAACAGTCAGGCATATCAATATTTTCTGTAAATTATTAGGAAAAGACTCCATACTGCTGTATATTTACAAATGCACTTGCTAACGTCTTGCCAGTTTTACTTAGCAGGCTTTGCGTTCCTCCTATTAACATCTATTAAGTGATACCAGGCTTTTAAAAAAAAAGTCTTAACATTAACATTAGAACTGTGGGAAGTTGATGGTTGAAAGAGAAGCACACAATATACCCAACATTCAATGTGTGAGAGAAGTGTTGCTAACATCAAGTCTAAAACTACCTTTGGCTATTCCCAGTTGCCTAGCAATAGGGTTCTTAGAGCTTTGAGGATTGGAACTGTGTGTGTTTGCTTTCCAATGATCCACTTGAACACAATATAATGTAGAACTTTCTCCCTTTCTTTCGAGCACACAGGAAACTTGACTGGACCAGATTGTTCAAACCATAACGTCGAAAACTGAAATACATCGTTAGCTGGGTAGAACATTTCTAGATGTTGTGAAAACATTGTGCAAACAATTTAAAGATTTTATGCATAGCATTTTTAATGTTCTTACTGTAATTCCAAGAACGCTAACTTAAACATTCTGTAATATTGTTGTCTAAGTGTGAGTAATGTCCTAATCAAACTGTTATTACATCACATGTTTTCAAAACCTTGCAAGAGTGTTATTTTTGTAACGTCATTAGCCTAACGCTGCTGAATACATTCCGTTCTCCATTCTTGGCTGATGAAGGCATAAAAACCTGTTTGAGCAATAAAAAAAATCAATAATACAAGCAGTGACTCAGGATTTCCCAGACCTCTGATCACACACTGCAGTGCCTGACATATTTTCACTTTTAAAGAGTGCTTGTGAGTGTGTGAATCTGCAGCCAGGCCTCGTCCCGATTTTAGCACACAAACCGGGTCGTGTGAATCTGGCACCATGTTAAAGCTCTAAATTAGTCTTTCACTCAGAGACTGTTTGTTCCACTCTGAAAAGAGCGATGCTGAGAAGGAAGTGAGAGTCTTAAAGGCATTCTTTGGTTCATTACATCATTACTTAATGTGCTTTTGTTTCTTGTGTTCAATGTGGCTGTGTTCATATACAACTCATTAAACATATGAATATTTGTGATTTTTATGCAATTGTACTATGCAGAAATATAGTTGGCCCAATATGTCATGTTGAATTAGATACTTTATATATCAGGGCGCCTTTAACTGCAATGTCTTCCTTCAGTTAGAATCTGAAAAGTGGAGATAGAGATGATGAGAAAATGACATACTGGCATACCGATGTACTGTTAGCTGTACGTCAGTGTGAGTTTTTGCACCAGTCCCACCAAAATGACTAGTTGAAGGCCACAACATAAGTCCGATGTTCCACAACATATTAAGTCATGTGCTCAATTCATTACACAGTTGCTTATGCTTATGCTATAGCTGTGAAATATTAACTTGCAGCTTCAATATATTATTTCTTGACCGCACCTTATTAAAAAATAAACACCATGTCACCTCAGATGCTCCATAAATTAGAAACGCATCATAGCTGATATCTCTTTGAAAGCCTGCCCATGCCCCTGCCCCTTTTTCTGCTAATTCATCTTGGAACACATAATAATGTAAAGGTCCTTGGATCATGAACTTCAGTTCAGCCTAACAATGATCTCCAGGTGGTCTCCTGTCACTCGTTAGCCCTGATGGCGGCTCCATGCGGTTCCGGTGTGACCCAGATTTTTGCACGCGCGCTCTCTTTTGGAAAGTCCCATCAGTCATAATCAGTTCTGATGGGTTTCTCCTTCTCAAAAGCGTGTGAGCAAGTTGCATTGTGGGATCCCGTGTCCATGGAGGCCATGGGAAGAAGACCGAGGAGTGAAGGCCAAGCATGCACTCACCCTTCTCCTCCCCTCCCCTCATCGTTCTCGCTACCCCCCCCCTCCCATCCGAATGTCCTGAACCTCTCCTAGTGCACCACTGCCCCCTCTTCGTTGCAACTTGGCCCCTGTTAGGAATCCCACCAGGGCATTGTGGGTGGGATCAGACAGGGGTCAGAGCCAAGGAAACCAAAGAGGAAGTTTTCACAAGAGTTTAGCTTTCTGCTAGCACTCCTTTTTCAAAGCAGTCAAAGGAGGCCCTCCCACGCCACCGTGGATTCATTGGAGTGGACAATGTCGGTTTTCAAAGAGGCATAAAGAGAGAGAGAGAGGAGTGAGGGCACTCGGCCATGGCTTTGGCCACTAGTACGTTGGAATGTGTCCAGCATTGAGTAATTGCATGCAAACTATCAATATACAATCAGTTTTTATTTCATAGCGTTCATCACACGTTATATTGAATTAAAGATACGCCTATATCCCAATTGTAGATCACAGGCATCATTATTTATTCATTTATTTACTGATGAAGTGCTATTGATTTTACTCAAATGTTAACACTCAATACATTGGGCATGTAACTGAATACAGATATATTCTTCTGACTGAACAGATAATGTGCTCCAAACAAATGCAAACATAGTTAGGATTCTGCCTTTCTTTTTTTTAAGAAAGGTTCAGAGGTTAAACTAGAGATAAAAACTGGGGGGGAAAAAAGTCACACGATCAGTAGGTTTTACTTTCATGCAGGCAGAGATGAAGCTCACGGGGCAAACAATGACCACATTGATTAACATGAACCTGCAGCATTGAGTGATGCATATACAGCATCTGTAGTAACTGCTTCCTAACATACCTTCTTCAGATTAAAATATAAATACAGAAACAGATATTTGGAGCACTAAACAAATAAAGATTACACACTCCAGAGATCTGTGGACTTCTACGTCTTGCCTTTATAACAAAATATCTGCTTTTTTATTATTATTATTATTATTATTATTATTTGTTTTTGTATGTATTTACTGGATATTAAGTCTGATGTTTAAAAGAGTAAAGAAGCATAGAAGTATTTAGTTAGTCCGAGTTTACATCTAGCATCTGATGTCAGTGCAATCCCCTGCGCGTCACTTTCATTCAATAAAACTTTTTTTTTTTTTACTTAGATTAGTAAAGGATTGTGTAGTTTTTTTCCCTTGTGAATGAAGTTATACACAATTGTATGAGTTATCCTGTTAGCAATCATCCTAGCATTCATAATGCCATATAATTGCAGTTACAATGAAATATATAGTATACTGTACATGTTTTTCAATATCAGTAACTACACACATAATATATTATACTATAAATATGAGTATGACATCATAATATCAGGTAATATAACACATACGGATACTATACCGACACCACGTGTTAAAATGCATTTAGCATAACATTTTGTCATCATCTTGTTTCATCCATTCTATTCTGACAATTTATCTTCAGAAATACATTAAATATTCAATTGGATGCAGTTTGTCTAGTCAGGAACTGCTTTAAATGAATAAATATTAGCTGTTAAAAATTAAAGTTGCATTCTGAGTTTTGTATCAGCACCACTGAGTGTCCGGCGTATCCCAGCCTCCTGCTGACTCAGTGCGCTATGTGTCTGTATGTGGCATGGCGGCAAACTGGACCTCCGTCTCCTTGGGAGGCCTTTGTGTGCTATCCAAAAAGGGAGAGCTCATGGAACCGCAAAAAATGGGACTGAAAGAGAAAGCAGCCATCAAAGGCCATCTCTCGAATTCTCCTGGTCTCTGCATGCTAATGCATTCTGACCTCAATAGCCAACAGGGTGAATAAAGTTGGAGATAGGGAAATAAAATAATGGTTGTCAGGGCTTCCTGGAATAGCCATCAAATTGATTTTGAAGGAGAGGGAAGAAGGACTGCAAAAAAGGAAAAACAAATATTAGCAAGTGGGAACGTCTTCACTAAAGGAATCTTATATTTCTCAAGCAATGTTTATAAAACATAGATTATTAAACCTGTTTCTTGACACTGTTGTTCATTTTAATTCCTATTGGAAGATCATTTTGTTTTTTATTCGAGAAATAAATGTGTGAATTATCTACTAATCGACAAACATTTTCAAGTTTGAAATGAATTAAATAGGTTGTAAAATTAATGATTTTTTCATAAAAATCTTGCAATGAGCAATATTAAGTTTTTAAAAAAAAAGATTCTTTATAAAGACAAATATTTAAATGTAACATTTTTAAGCTCATCTCTAGGGCTTCTAGGAAATAATTTATAATGAGATCACTTTGCCTGTGTTTAAGATGCTTTCGTCCGTAGGTATTTAAATTTCTTCACTTTTTCATCATCGGCTTGATCCTCCGTCTTTACAGACACACAATAAGAATAAGTTGCCCTTGACTAAACTGTAATTTATGATGCACTGCCATACATAATAAGTGTTTGTATATACCAAATCTGCCTGAAAATATTTTTTTTCATCAATCGATATATACCCAAGAGCAGATGTGTTTTTCTCAGAGTGATCATTCAAGGGGGAAAATAGAAAGAAAAAGAGCCTCGAAATCAAATAAACACTGTAGTGAGATTGCTCACTATAGGGCTTTCCAAGAAGTGTATACTCAGGCCGAGAATAGGCACTGCCAATATTTGCATTGTGTCTTCCATCTGATGAGCGCTGAATATCTTTTATTGAATCTGCACCCATTTAGAGAGCTGAAGATTACGCTGCTGGAGACTGCACTCAGCCATGACAGTAATAGCCTAACACACTCTACACCACAGTGTTGTAGAGACTGGAACGCATCCACCACTACTTAAATCCACGTGTTGTTTGGTTGTAGGAGATTTCCTCTAAATGTGTTCCTCATCAGTTGTCCTGTCAGTCAGAGAGGGCTGGGCTGCCCTGTCACTTTCAATAACACTTAAGATAGAGGGAGGTGACCTGTGCTTGGTCAATGGACCTTTTCATTGATGGTAGAAAATGCCAGATGTTTTGGCACCAGTGCTGTTCTTATTAGCCAAAGGTTCCAGGATGGTCTTTGGTACCTGCTCAAGATTCATACAGAAAAACAAATTCGTGCTGGGGTTGTACCCTTAAGGGGAGATCTTGTACACCTTTAATATGTATTTTTCACTTGGAAACATCAATCTAGTGTTTCTAGTGAAGCTGAAGAGTGGTGCATAAATCGACCATAATTAGTTTTATAGTAAAGCTTTAAAGGTATATGCACATTTCTGTGTAAAAAGCTACATACTGAAAGTACAGTGACAAGAAAAATTACAGCTAGTATTCATTCTGCTACTTCTGTGAGTGTTGATGCGCACAGAAACTAATGGTACTTGGGACAGACAGAGCTAATTGTTGTTGATTGGTTATGCGAAGTGTGACACCATAAACACAATAATAAAATCCCAGGATAAAATGCTTTTTTCTGATCAAGGCCAAGGTGGATCTCAAGCCTATCCCTGGATCACTGGATGTAAGGAGGGAAAAAAACAAGAATGCATTGCCAGTTCATCATAAGAAACCATGCACACATACATTAAGACACTCATTCACACTAATGAACAATTTAGAGAAGCCTGTCCACCTAATGACATTTTTCTGGAAGTAGGAGGAAACCAGAGAACCTAAAAGAAACCTACACGTAAATGGCGAACTTATAAAATTCCACACAGACAGTAATCTAAGCTCAAGGATCGAACCAAGGACCCGTCTCCTAAACGTAAATAGGAATAGGAATAGGCGAATAGGAATAAGCAAAATAAAATAAATCAACTGAAATAAAATCATGACTCAATAGGTACAGCCAAATAAAAATAAAGGCAACTTGGAAGTCTATGATCATAAAAAAACAGGTGAGGAAAGATTCCCAGGCCTGGAAAATGTCTTGTTTTATGTCTTGGCTAACCAAGGAGCCGATCACCCAAAGAAGCAGAATTTCCTCAAAGCTCTTCCTCCAAATTGAACTCAACAACGATGTCAGAATGATGATTCAGTTGTTTTTACTGTTGTAGCCATTCCTTTCATCTGACAAATTGGTGGGAAATGAACTAGAACTAAAACCCAAAGTTCATTTTTTTGTTTGTTTTTGGTAAAAAAAGAAACCCCCATGATGGGTGTTGATAGGCCAGGAACATGGCCAATGCTTGGTATGATGCCAAACATGCTGACCACTCAATGGAATTGTCAAGCATAGTGTGGACAGGGCTAACGAGCTTCTATACATGCAGGCAATATGACACAGAGTGAAGAATTTGGATGTATGCGACAGACAAACAACTTATCCATGTCAACTATGAGCCATCTGGTGATAGGATGACAAGACTCCCTTTTCTGGGAGTGCGCTATGTTTTCGTGTAGCTCCCTGGGAAGCCATGTTTGGTATGTATGTGTGTGTTGTTGTTCTCTTGAAGAGAGGGTAGGTTTGAAACTTTAAGGAGGGTCTGAGAGCTAGAATAGGAAAGGGAGAGGAGGATGACAGAAAAAGTATGAAGGGGAGAATTCGCACTCATTCTCACAGCCCTCAGTCTCAGAATTCCCGCCACTACACTCCCCCAATCCTGTTTCACAGCCAATGGGTCTCAATAACGTGACTGTGTGGAGGGTGAACGAGCAGGAGGTTCCTTGTTGAAGTGTTTCATTTGTGTACTTTCGGTTCACTTGGGTCATTAAGGGAACTGTATCAATCACATCTCCTTTTCTTCTTAATTACTGTGGAAATCATAACAATGCCATTCATAAGTTTGCATCCACTGAATGTTTATTAACACAGCTGTCTAAACTTGTTTTAATGTAATTTATTTCTGTATGTTTTACGGTTAAGGTGGCTAGCTGTACTGCGTATCGTTTCTCAGACACGTTTTGTTTGAATGCCATTCAGAGCTAAAGTCTTTTTAAAAGGCTCCATAAAGAGTGTCTTAAAGAGGCCGGGCAGCATATTGTGCTGTTGCCACCCATGGTTCGAGATCAAAGAGCAGAGCGTGAAAAGGAGCTGAGGTCCAGAATAGGAATGGAGTGGCTGCTTAGGGTCATAGATCACTTAACTGATCACATTAACTTGGAAGAATGTGGAGTCTAAGTGCTTCAGCCATGATGGTGGAGCGGTGGCTTCATTTGCAGATGGATAGACCAGAAGAGGAGATAATGGGTTAGGGGATGGTGGTCTGAATTTCAATCTCTCTCTCTCTCTCTGTCTCTTTCTTTCTCTCTCTCTCAGACTCATGGGCAGATGATTTTAGAAAAAGCACATTTCATGATACATGATATGTATCTATCACTGTAATTACATTTGCTAACATGTGCAAAAACAAAATTATGAAACTGTATGATTCCTATAGTTTGAAAATAAATTCAATGAATTAATAAAATCATTGCCAATCCCGTAATCATGACTTATCACGATATGGACAAAGAATGGTCAGACTGGTTCAATCAGACAGCAAGGCTTCTCTGACCATAAACACTCTTTGCAGCCGCGGTAAACAAAAAAGCATCCCAGAGCTGCGCAATGAATGTGTTGTACTTGTACAGTGACAATAATGATTTCTAAGAACTGCTGCTGTAATCATAAGAGACTGTCCCAGGACTCATCTTTACAATATGCTCATACTAAGCATCCTTTCAACACACTTGTTTTGTCATATTTTCTAGCAATAATTTGAACTATTTTTATATAGTAATATTGTGCAATATTTTTATCTTTTACAAGAACTGCTGATAAAATTCACATTGGATTATTTTTAAATCAAAATTCAGAATGCACTAAAGACAAAGCATCCTTTGCGAAGAAAGGCTTTAGTTATTTTTTAATGTGATATACAAGAAATATTAAAGAATAATTAAAAGTAAATTGGAAAACTATCACTGTTGGAATTAATATGTTTATAAATATAGTTTTTTTTTTAATTGTTTCTATTTAAGATTCATTTTCTTCCATTAAGCTTATTCCTTGGGTTCATTCATCCCTTACATCATTTAATCAGCCAGTTGCTTTCCAGCAGATTTTTATCAAACCCGAACAAAAGATTTTCTCCACCACCTACATATTTTAATCTCCTTATTTCACAGTCGAGCTACCAAAGCATGAAAATGTTCTGAATTACTCACTTTATCGTCAAGCCTATATTTCCTCTGATATGTGTATACAACTTTTAATTGATATGTTGTTATGAATATGGAACATGGTGAATTATTTGTGTGTAACTAAATTAACCAATATTTGTTGATTATATTGCTTTTGTGTGGGTTTGTGTGTGTGCGCTGGCGTGTGCATGCATGCTAATCACGTGAATGCTAATTATGTTCATGAGTGGCAGTTTTGAATGCTGAGCACTTGTTCTTCATATATGCTCTTCTCTCGCTCTGTTCCCTGCAACATAATGAGTTTGTGGGTGTGTGTTTAAGCAAGGGGAAGGGATTCCCCCATTCTGTTTCTGTCTGTCATGTCGGCAGTGTCATTTGGATTAGCCATAAAATCGTTGTGTTCATAATCAACTCATAAAGTCATATAAATAGGTCATTTATTGAAGAATAAGAGGAATTAAGAGGAATTTAATCATGGGACAAAATCCATCTATGTGCAATAGATGTTACTCGTTGAATTTCGTCTCGTCTGGCATATGGCTTGTGCTGAACCTCAGCAAGACCGTGCCGTAATGGCATCTGTTTCCTGTTCTTAATGGAGAATTTTAAATTTGGAGTATTGAATTTTAAATGGATCAGTGGATTGGGATCAGAGAGGAACAGTGCAATTACAGAGGCTCCTAACACAAGCAAGCATGCTTTATCACTCACATACATACTAGGGATGTAACTCAATAATACTATTTGTATCTGTAAGTGTTTAGTGCTCCAAATAGCTATATCTACTCAGATTTAAACCCAAAATGGCCAAGACCTAAACCAGAAGGTTCTTTTTTCCAGCTGACCATAGATCTATCACCATGCCTCCAGAAATCAATGCAAATTGCTCAAAAGAAAGAAATAAAGGTAGGTAGAAATGCCAGTATGGTCTGTTTCTGGCTTGGAGAGTTCCTCAACCTCGACTACATCAATTGAGTTCATAACTGTTCAGAAAGTGTGCGCAGGACAGGTTTTTAAATCTCATTCATGCATTCATTTTAGTTGTTGTATTATATAGCCAAAATATAAACAAACTTGTAGGCTGACAAACTTACAGCGACCCTGACAAAGCAGTTATTAAGGATGAACGGAAGCTGTTTGTGCATCATTCAACTCTGTATGTTTGTGTTCATGAATGTGGTCTTTGTTTTGTCTTGTGAACTTCATATCTGTCCAGTCATTCACATCTACGTGAACGTAAAAAACCCACAATTCTGTCAATTTCTCATAACAAAGGTTCACACCCCGTAAACATTTAAGGCGAAAAAATACAGAAATACAGAATAGTGTATAATGAATTACGGTATAGTGTATATCATATATAATTGTGTATAATGTAATAACATATTCATATTCAGTAACATTCCTAATCCACACACAGGAAGACTGTTCAGAATCACCCCATCAGTGGAGAGTGTGTGTAGGCTTCAGGACCTCAGAGCTTGTACATGTGACGTCCTGATCTCATGGGTGATGTGTCCTCGTGCGTTGTAATTTCTCTGTGAATGGGAGTCAGGCCTGCAGGCCATTCACACTGCTCTCTTCAATGTGCCATTCTCCACAGGACATTCCCCCTTGCACACAATTCCAAGTCATGTGAACCACGTGTGCATGAGTAGGAGTGTGTGGGAGTGTATGTCTGAGCACATGTCCATGCATTACAATAAAGTAATAGAAAATAGCAAACAGTTCCTGCTAGGCAGACTAAAAAAAGAGAAACGTTTTATTGTAGCGGGAAATGCGCATGAATCATAACTTTTTTCGAGTGGACCGCAGGAGTAATGATGGCTGTTAGCATAATAGGTACGCGTCATTTTTTCAAGATAAAACTTAAGGCATTAAAGGAACCCAGGATCGATTATGAGCTTTTTGGAAAGGTCGTTATCATTGGAGATTTGTTTTGGCATGGGCTAATTCCTTCCAACCGCAGACTGACTGCTGACTGAGGAATTTTAGATTTCGTTTCTCCTGTGTGGACAATTTTTGCAAACTGGGAGATTATGTTCATTACTTTTGCTCGAATCTTGTCAATACTTTGGCATCTCCGTTGGGGTTGCTTACATAAATACATGAATAATTCAGTTTCTTTGAGGCTGCGAGGCTTCTTTGGTCCATCTATCTAGACGGAGTTCTGTCTCCACTGCAGAACATGACATCCTTTTCGCCTGAAATTGTCAAACATGGAACAGGAAGTAACATTACAGCACCAGAGTTCCCTTAAAGCGAACCCCAGAGCACCATTTTCAGGTGGACCACAGATCAATTTTCTGGACTGCACCCAAGCTTTCCCACTCTTCCAGTTAGACCACATCTCAGTGCAAATGGCTTCTAGTCTGGAAAACACATTGCATATAGAACTAAAGCTTTTATAAACTGTAAACTTACAGTACATGTAAATAGTAGCCTTTGATTTTGATGCACCAGATAGTTCAGAACCCTTGAAGAACCTGTCACTGAAACAAAAGTGATTTTTCCTGATTTTGAATTTTCTCAATTCAAATGTGAACATCATTTATGTGAATCAAATATATATATATATATATATTTTTTTTTTTTTTTTTTTTAAATCAGCACTATTTTGTCTTTTAGGTTACACATAATTCTTGATGTGGCAAATTTCATGGAAATGAAAAAGCAAATCTGAATTTAGCAATTTCAATGCATCACTGTTTTTCTGGTTTTTTTTCTTCTTTTTTTCTAACTAAATTGACTAAAATGTTATTACATAATGGAAACTAATTTACCCCGGGTAAGTCTTTGATTTTAAAGCCATTTTTTTAATTAAGGAACCTTTTTTAATTTGAGGTACCCTGTGTCCGAAGACTACATTCAGATCGAGCTTCCCAAAACACACATGTACTGAACTTCTGAGGAACTCAAAACTCTTGTGATGCACCATTTCACACTTTTAATTCTGAATCTAGTTGTGTGCCTGTCGCCTCACAGCAAGAAGATCCTGGGTTCGATCCCCGGGTCACCCAGGGTGCCTTTCTGTGCGGAGTTTGCATG
>JAQQZX010000040.1:4386446-4410634 GCA_030068355.1 Notoglanidium maculatum
GGAGTAAGACAACATGCATAAAGAGGATGATGTGGACAAAATACTCATTTGCCTAATAATTCTGCACTCCCTGTATAAGAAAGGTGTTCTGGTCCAGGAGGCTGAAAGTATGGGAATCATGTTATTAAATTACAGATTTACAGTGCCTTGCGTAAGTATTCACTCCCTTGAACTTTTCCAGATTTTGTAGTGTTACGAACTAAAACTAGCTTTTTACCATTTTATTTAAACAGTATCTGTAAACAGTACAGACTTTCCTGTATTGGAACCTTCAAATCATTTTGCTAAACACATTGGCTAAAGCACACACGATACACTAAAATAATCCTTTCACAATGCTTCGTATACACAAATAACTTTTTTTCTGAAAGGTAATGTACAGTTCCAGTCAAACGTTTCGACATGTTTTCTAATTCAATGGGTATTTTTTATTACATAAAAGACACTTCATGTCGTAAAATAATGCTGGACTGTCGTTTCTCTTTACTTAGTTGAGATGTTCTTGACATAATATGGATTAGTCCAGTTGTTGAATAGGGCTATTCACTGCACACCAACACTGCCTCGACACAACACTACTGATGATCAACTAACAACGAACACATTAAGAAGGAAAGACATTCCACTAATTGACTTTTGAAAAGACACACCTGTTAACTGAAAAGCATTCCAGGTGACCTCATGAAGCTGCTTAAGAGAATGCCAATTGTGTGCAAAGCTGTCATCAAGGCAAACACTGGCTTTTTTTTTTTACCACTTAATTCCTTGTGTACTATATTCCATGCCCTATATGTTTTATTTAATAGTTTTGACGTCTTCGGTATTGTTTTACAACGTAGAAAATAGTCAAAATAAAGAAAAATCTACGAATGAGTAAATGTGTCCACACTTTTGTCTGGTTCTGTGTATATTTTATCTGGTGTAAAGGTCAATTAAACAAACAAACAAAACAGTGAGTCTTCTGAGTCTACGTCTCTATCAGCTTAACACTCCTGATACCTTAATTGTGCAAATTGTGCAAGATTGGATGGAGACCGCCGGTGAATAGCACTTTTCAAATGCGGTAAAGATTCCCAATCGGATTAAGATCTGGGTTTTGACTGGGCATCAGTTTATACATGTTCAACATTTCTTATATAGAGTACTAACCTTGTGATGCAAAAATCAGAAATTATAGTGTGTCTTTTTTCTGTTTTAAGAAGGGACTCACTTTAGCGCTATATTCTTGTAGATCTATGTATACAAGTGTAATATTTTATTAAACTAACACTCACATTTGCTTTCATTTAACTTTAGGAGTTTATTTAACACTAGTGCTTGGTGTGTGATCTCCCATGTCCACAACTGTAGAAATAATTACGGACATCTATGAAGATCCTGACATGCCAACCTGGCTGTCAGCTGCATGTCCTGTGCTGCACTTTAATCAGCACTTTTCAGGCAATTTGGTTATCGCTTAGCAGCTGGGTTGGATGTTTGGCTCCGTTTCACATGACGATCCAAGTACGATGCAACTGTAGACAGAAATACGCATATACTCATACCCATTATTTACAGCGCTATACTGTTACTTGCATTCACAACACAGCTGATCTACATTTAGTGACACCCACAAAACTCCATGAAAAGCAAAGCACGTACAGAGCAGAAAACAATCTGATGATGACTTTAATCTAATCTACTTGACGCATGACGTTGCATGTGCATGCAGAAACAGCAGCAAAGTGAGCGGCATTGTTCACACACTCGCCTGCTCGTCTTGTGTACGTCTCGCAGCGTGACTGCTGTTATGAGCTGTGTATAAGTTATTCTAGAAGATCCAGAAGACAGGGACCTTTAGGTAGGTTTAAAGGCAAATGAGAAATTTTTACAATTCTAACATTAACTGTAACAGGAAAAGTTCATGTTAGTACAAAGTAATGGTCTAAAGCAATGCATAAGTATGAGATTTGAGACAGAGTGTTAGATTGTTTATGCCTTTGCAGACTATTTAAGTTGGTACTGCATCATGCTAATGCGTCACATTTATTTGTGAGGACTTGCACAAACAAGGCTTCAAATGAGGGATTTGCACAGCAGCCATGTTGTGTACATGTGTGCATGTAAAGCAAGTATAACTGAGCCTTAAATGGAGAAAGATTGCTTCCTAAGGCCATTTTAGCACATCAGCTCCCACAGTCACAAGCCTTTTATCCTTTTTTGTTGTTGTTGTTGTTGTTTTCCTTTTATAGGGTTCCATTATTTTTTTGTCCTAATTGAATGCTTTGTCTTATGTGTCTTAATTTATGGATTTGTTTTTGAATTGCTTTCTTTCAGTTCATTATGAAATGGCTGAGATTTACAAAATGTTGTTTTTAATCGAAGTAAATGAGTGATTTAAACTTGACAGTGTAAATTTGTATGCCATTAATTGTATTATTTTTTTTATTTTACATAATTATTAAGTAAATTATCACCCACGTATCAGACTAGAAGCCAGTCAGTCGAGGTTCAGATTTATGGGCTTTCGTAGGATATAAACTTTTTTTTCCTCAACCAAGTCAATTTGCATGAATTTTCACGAATGGTAAAAATCCTGCTGCAAATGGTTTACAAATACGTTTTTATGTATCCACTTTGGAAAATGAGGCCCGTTGCACATTCACATTCTTGCACATAGGCATTTTTTTTCCACATAACCTTTTTGCACATATTGCTTTGTTCAGATTGCATTTGATAAATATTGTTTATATTCACACTGTACATATTTATCATTTGGTCTGTATATACTCATCATATACTGTGTATACTTTGTATTTATCTATTTACTCAACACTTTACTATTCTGGTTGGATGCTAAACTGCATTTGGTTGTTGTTTTTAATTGTGAATACGAAAGATGACTTTTTTTCCTCCAGTCTCTGAGCGAACATGCATGTAGGCCGTTTTATACAAGATATCCGTCAGCGCAAGCTGAATAGGAGGCAGGCTATTCCGTGTCATATCATGAACCCAAACTCACAGCACCCACTACTAATCACTATGCACACTCCTACGCTGCTATTTAATTGTCTTTAAAACGCAGTACGCCATACCCTGTATGCAGCCTCAGAGTCATATTCTTGCCTATCACACCCCTGGAATCAGCACTGTGCAGTGATTACAGGAGCGCAGCAGGACGTTTTCCCTAAAAGCAAGAAGATTTGGAAGAAGGGCACGTTTCATCTACGTGCAGGGGGTTAATGAGAAACGCTGCAGTCACATGATCAGCATGAGGGATCCACGCTGTGCCAGAGGTGTTAGGAGCCCCGTCGCCATGGAAACAGAAGCTGTTGTACCACAGCAGGTCTGACCCTGCTGTCTGCCACTGAGGCTCACGTAGACTCAGATCCTGCAGAGTGTATCAATATGGGTGACCTATAAACAGATGGAGAAGTCCTGAAGGACCACAGCTGCACATTTTTGGGAGTGTTTAATGCACATAATCTTCAATTCATTTATTAAATTCAAAGTTCCTGATGAGTCGGATCATTTGTGTAGAAGGCATGCAGGAAACAAGCATGCGAGATTAACCTCAATGATATAAGCGTTTAAAAGGTTACCACCAACTTGGAAATGTTAAAGCCTGACTTTCTTTTTTTTTTTTTTCTTTTCAGTTGTAAAGATGAGAAACGGAGTTTATTCTTGTACTTTCGTTTATTTCTTAAATATCATATTATTTATTTGTATTCTTCTTCTTATTTGTATTCTTCTTCTTCTTCTACTACATATTATTATTATTAATATTATTATTATTATTATTATTATTATTGTAATAATGAAAACCTGTAGGTCTTTTTCCATACAAACATCTGTAATACTTATTTTATCCACCCCTGTATTCTTTCAAATAACTCTTTTTAAAGTACAAAAAAAAAACCACACCACAGAACAATAAATTCTCTTCCAGGTGAATTAATTTTTGGCCAAAATGTAAGATACTAACCTTATATATAAATGTAATGAATTGCAGGAGTTTGCAAAAGCGCTGACTTGTGTACAGTCAGCGATTATACTTTTTCTGGTGCTTGATTATCTGCGTAAACAGAAAAAGGATTTCAAAGAAATTAAAATGTTATTAAATGGTTACAGTATTCAATTAGGGCCTATAGCTATATTTGGCTTCGTTATTTGCATACAAACATCAGGATTCGAAGGGCATCTATGATTTACAGAGAAGAATTGAAATGGATATTTTGATGTTTAGATTACCAAGAGTTAGAAATAGCAGCTCTGAAAGGTCCTCCTTAAAAAGTAAGATTCCTTAGTTATTAAATCATCATTGTTAAGTCTGTAGAGTGGTGGATCTCCGAAAGCAGGACTCACACACCACTACTGTAGAAGGATAGAGGTATGGAATGGACTGGAACGCCAAATAGAGGCAAAAATTGGGGCCTTGATCCTGAGGTTGATGAGGATGAAAAATGAACTGTGCAATGAGCTAATTCTGCTCGTCTAAGATGAGCTGGAGGGAGATGCGACATCCTGTGAAATAATCATAGTTGTCTCTGTCATAGTCATAGTTGTCAATGTTCATAATTGTCTCTTGAAGCACAGTGGTGGAAATGCACAGCTTTTAGTGCAGAGGTCATCACATGACAAAAGACACGACAGCAAAATATTTCAGCGGCTGTATGTGAAAAATACCTTAGCGTAGCCTATATATATATAAATTCTAAACACAAACCAATGCAGCTTCTGTAGCAGATCCTCTGTTGTGCCCACTGACTTGCATTTATGTAAATTATTTAGCTGACGGCAGCTCATCAGACCAGAGACTAGCTACAGGGCTGGAGGAGGGTTTCAAAGTGTTTTTTTTATTTTATTTTATTTATCTTATATGGTCTCTGGCATTGTTAACATGGCTTGTTTAAAGAAAAGACACCAACGAAACTAGACAAAGAAGTATGTGTTTATTCTCCCAGTAAAAAATAGTTCTAGGCAAAAGTGGTAACGTGAAGAAACAAACGAAACGAAGCGAAGTGAAGCGAAATTCAAATTGTCATATTTACAGCCATAAACTGAAGGTTACATTTCACCGTTCAGTAATGTTCATTGCTTATGTAGACATTTATAAGTAATTAAATTTAAGAGTTTTTAACGGCACCATAACAAATTTTTGTTGAGTACTCATGTTCTAGTGGGCTTTTTTTTTTGTTTGCTTATTCTGATTTCCAACCAAATTGCCTCAGCATTAAGATCCCCAATTTTTTATCTTACACTTCAGGCCTAAATATATACAAAAAGAGAATGAAACACAATTACGCATGCTCAAAATGGCGTGCAGACGCTCACGGTTATCAGGTGATTTCACGCCTCTAAGTCTCATGTCTCTATGATCTTTTCGCCATCACGCGACATAGCTGTGAAATCACAGGAGACGTCCGGTTGGAGTCATCATGCTTCGTGTGATCTTGCCAAACCCGCAGAAAAAGCCATGCACATTCTATGCATTCCATCATCTCATTCGGCAGTCACAGGGTTTAAAGTGCTGCAGGCTTCCAAGGCTTCGTCCAAGTACCATCCATCCCCCAAGCACAAGAGACACGCCAGCTCAAGTGATCTGAGCTGAGGTCAGGTCAGAGAGTGCTAATGTCAGGCCTGGCATAATGCCCTACTCTCTTTTTCCATATAAGGGCCCTAGCTGCTCTTGTTAGCGCTGTTATTCTTAGTACAAACTCGGCAAGAGGGAAAAATAATGGCATCGGATGGCAGATTGGCCATGAATGGGACGGACACAGCAACACAGCACTTCCTTGGTTTACATTAATAGCGAAGTACCGGTTAGAGGTAACAGTATTGCTAATAAGGTGATTTATAAGATTTATCTTGACTATAATGTAGGTTTGGCTTAAATTCAGGAAGGTGGAAATATATCAGATTTGTATGCTAACTGGTGCATGTGTGCATGTGCTTGCTTGCTTGGATTTGTGCCCAAGCAGGTGAAAGCTTATCAGCCTCAGGGATATAAATCATGCCTCATGAATCTCGATCCAAACTCCTGTCCACCTCCCGGTCTCTGCTCCAAAGTGAACAAGTGAATTATCATCATCCATCCAGCCACAAATCAAATGCAAGTAAAATGATCACGTTTCCCTGTCGCATCCTTATCACGCTGGTCATTAGTCAAATCTGTGCTGAAAGCTTTGGTATCCGACTCGTATGACCATAAGCAGCGATAGCAATTCTGTTGGATTGCTAATTGTGTTTGCATTAGTGGAACGTGAATCATCTATAATTAAACAAGCTCCCCCCACTCACCCTATCCTCAGCTTGATTACCACCCCATCACTTTTTTCCCCTCTCCAATGACTCCCTCACCACCATTTTTCCACCCATCCTCCATCCACTCTGGGCTCTAGTGGTCATGCTGATGTAGCAATCGAGCAGACATATTAACGAGGGTGATACCGCATGTACTCCTGCCTCGTTCGAATAACACAACTCAATGCTCAAATTGAGACACTTTGGCATTTGCTTTGGCAGCAATGGCGTATGCGTCTGACAGGTTTTTGCCATCCATTTTCCTTCCACACTTCCTGGCCTGATTACGCATTTCGAGTAAACCTAGAAAGATCAAATACAAAGCTCGAACCTATCAGCACTGAGCGAGATCCCCGGCAGCTGTTCTCACCGCATACTGGGATGTTTCCCTTTTTGAGCCAGGGAGCGATGGCGTAGTTGCCTGTAATGCTAGCTGGCGTTCGCAGCTAACAGCTGTTCGTGCTCAGGTCATGTTTCCTAGCGATTAGCATTACCACATGTAACCGTGTGAGTTGTGGCCTTCCATGGTGGTTGACTATTTATAAACACAGCCTGACGTCAATTCAGTCGAAGGTTGGCGGTGATCTGAAAATGGCTGCTCTTTCAAATAGGGGAGGCTTTTTGAGCCTGGAACAGTCTGGATAGAGAGATAGCAAAAAAAAAAAGGAAAACAAAACGTGGGTGATGTTCTTTAGAGCCTAATTTTCTCGGCTGCCTCTGTGTGGGTGGAGGGGAACCCCTCCGTTCTTCTCGTGTTAATGTGGGAAAACCCACCCTTTTCTTCTCCCTCCATCCTCTCTCTTTTTGTCACCGCCCCCCTCCCTTCTCACATCTCCGCCTCTGCAGTAAGCCTCACCCACTCTGCATCCAATGACAGCTTGAGTTTCATCCTCGAAGCCCTGCATGGCTGCAGAGTGCGTAGCCATAAAAAGGGTGTGTGTGTATTTATGTGTGCAAGGAAAAGCTCGGATTGCGTGGACGAAGTGCGTAAAGAGCACCGCACCGTGCCTCACTGCTGACAGTAAAGAAATCACTCTTACCAGAAAATGTGATGAAACAATAGCTCTAGAGGGTCGTTTTCCCATTGGGATGAACCGTAATTGCAGGCAATAGTTCGTGTAAATTACACCTATCCACAAATTGCCCATGCTTGCACCTGCCCACGTATGGTGCTTTCACATGATACTTCTGGAGCTACAGTAAATAAAGGGGATTCTCCATGGAAAGTACCTTTAAAAAACAGGACAAGTCGTTGTAAGTAATTGAAGCTCTGGCCTTTAAGGTTTCATGTGAAATATGAAAGCCCCCAATGTTCCATTCAAGCTAAAACTAACAGCATGGCATTTCCAAATGGCACAATAAATCAATAAAATGAGCTTTATTTTCAGAAAATCAGCTTAACATCCAAAAAAATGGCAAAACATGAACTAGGCTTAGACTAATCCATACTAACCTGTCTAGAACAATCATAGAATTTACTATAAATGTAGTATAACATGTTGATTATAAATATATATATATATATATATATAAAACACAATGTTCCTTGTGCTTTAATTGGTTTTTTGGTTTTTATGTTGCTTGGTTTTTAATGCCATAGTATCATTTTAATGCCAAATGCATCATGTGATTATAAGAAAATAATCAACAATGGGGTGCTGTGAGCCGGCCGGACAAAAAGCTGAAGTCGATTTTTTTCCAATAACAAAATGCCCTGAAGTGTTTCATTCCTCTTATACCACAGCGGTTTGCCAAAAGGAACATTTATTACTTATTACCGAATTAAACGTCATACTTTTCATTTATTTCTTGTTACATTTGATGCTATTGAACATCCCTGAAAGGAGTTAGTCACTTGCGTTATAGTAGCTATCACTTGCGTTATAGTAGCTATAAACAGTCCTTCTTTTACCAGTCTCAATTTTTTTCAATCTTCGCAATGAAATAAGGCAAAAAAAAAAAAATGCAGCTTGTCATGTTAAAGCTTGTCAAGAAACCACAAAGCCCAAAATAACTCCTCTGTCCTGAACATTTCCCAATGTCCAAAACCTTATGTTGCAGCTTTACCTTTGGACCCTGGAGACTCCTTCCATTCATGTTAACTAAACATCTCCTTACATCAATAATTACACACGGGTTTAATCTAACATAAGTTAGTAAGTTGTTATTACAGAAACTATAACGTATTGGAACAAGTGCATTGATATGAACCTGTGACTTCCCTTGCATGTAGAAAATTAATCAACATTATGTAAACAGAAGGTTTTGTACCTCAGTGTAAGAATTTGTACATTTATAAATTGCAGGTCTTGAATCAGTTTCTGCGTAACACATTTTGTGCACTCTTCTCTTTTGACCTTTGTGTCTCATCATTCACACCGTCATGTTGAACTTTGCATCTTTTATGGGTTTACCATTTTACGTGCATAGTTTAGAAGGTTTATAGTCCGCGGCCCCGCCCCTCAGCTCCCTGGAGCCAGACGCTCGGCCACACCCGTTAAAACCGATACAAGGATGACATTTTTTACAGTGTTAGCACTGATTTATAAAAGTAGCATGCAACTGCAATGTCACCAATGCCTAGCATTTGTCCAAAAATGTATTTCTTCAATTGAAGGGCATCAAAGAAAATCCTGAGGAACAGTAGTGCCATAATATGTAATGTGATATCTGAGAGATCGGAGTGAGGTCTTTTTTTTTTTTTTTTTTGGGTGGAAACAAATAATGCAGGATGGACCCAAGAGCATGACAAAAGTACACCAATCATTTTCAGGTCACAGACGTCACAGGCCAAGGTCAGTGCCCTGGAGGGCAGCCTTGGTGAGAATGTGTGAGTTTATGAGCCTTTGATTGGTGCTTCTTTTCCAAGGACACAAAATCACTGTCTTGTGTCAGCGGCAGTATTTTACGCCATTTCAGTTCACACACATGACAATGCCACATGCTACTGTTTTACTAATAAAACTGCATTTCTGAAGCAGCCAAATACACTTTGTCTTGGTTTCAGCAAGATGATAGAAGTGATAATGGGAGACGTGATGTGCTAAATTACAGATGCTGAATAGAAAATGGTGAATCAGTCCAGAATGTGTGTTATGTAACCATTACACAGTGAGTACACAGTGTTACCTTTGCTAAGCCGAATTTCCTAGACAGTCACACAAGTTCAAAACATTGCCAAATATGGCTAAATAGCAGTGGAGTTGTTTATGTCTTTCTGATGATAGGAGCCATCTCTGCTCTGATTGGCTGTCTCTCACTCGCACAGTCTCACACACACTCACGCATGGTTAAAAATCAGTCTGCAGCGTGAGTGTGCGTGTGTGTCACGCCGTGGACCGGAACTTTCGGATCTGCGTCACAGCTCGACTGTGCCTCCTCGTTTTCTGAGCCAGTCAGGTTTTCTAAGCTGAGCTCTTGCTGTTCTGCACCACACGACTTCCCCCTCGGCTTTTAGACAAAAATGAGTGGCGAGGCTCTTCCAAGCTTTCAGCTTCCTCCCCCTCTGCACTACAGCAGCATCACGCGCTCTGACGAAACCAGCTCTTACACTATAGAGATCATCATCATTACAATAGCCTCAAGGATGCTGTCTTTCTCTCTCTCTCACACACACACACACACACACACACACACACACACACATACATATGCACACGTCTCCCAGCACAAATATACATTAGGGTTACATCCTTTTGGGAAAAACTGTAGAGAGTAGGTGGTGCTCTGTGATTCACACACACACACACACACACACACACACACACACACACACACAGCTCCAGACACTCAGTCCTCCCTACGCATATGATTGCCTGGATTTAATGAGATTTTTCCTCTTACAAATGCTTTCCCATTATTTTCAACAAAACGCAATGTTCCTGTTTTCTACAACACCAGCTCTGACAGTTGTTCCACAGGTTCAAATTAATGTGCTTATTCTAAAGCGTTATTGTTTCCATAGTAACAGCTAATTCATAGGGACTTGAATTAGACGCTACTATAATGGATTAAAATATTAAATCCTTGATATGGTGACGCTTTCTGTATGGAGACGCTCTGAAATTCATTCTGAAGTCTCCAGTGTTCATGAAGTGAACAAATCCAAACTAGGAGTCAGAAAATGTGGTGAGGAAGAAAAAAAAAAATCCAAACTCGTGAAAGCAGGAAAATCTATGTTAAAAAAAAAAAGAACATTCCGAGCAATTAACAATGCGGGCCATGTCTATGACAAGAATCAGCTATCTGATATATTTTCTAATTGTGGTGAAAGTAAACAGCTTGTGTCCTGTCTGATCATTACGTGATCTATAGCTATGACTTGTTACTGTTTTGCTAGTTATCGAGTAAAGACGGCATTCTGTGCGCCGTCACGGTGACGATCGCTATTGTCAAATAAAGATGTTACTTTATCATAGATACTAATAGATCATACTTTATCATCATTTATCATAAACCTGTTAGAATCCAAGAGCATTGTGAAAGTCATGTGAGCGGCTAAGCGAGCAAGCCTAGAAGCTAAGCGAGCCAGATTTCCTCGCTTCCCAACTACAGTTGGGAAGGTGTACAGGGAAGGTAATAAACCATAATGAATTTTGCTGAAGGATATTTCTGCTGACTGGGAAAAAAAATTCCCTTGAGACGTAAGCTAAGTTGTCCGCCCGAACAGAGCCAGCTATTTCGTCTCGTCAGGGTGTAACGAACAGAGATTTTTGTTGTCAAATTGTAAAATCATTTCAATTACAATTCAGACAAGAAATAAAAGGTCGTCAGTGAAATTTCGTTGACAAAAATAACACTGATAGTTGCGCAAGTATTCTGCTAAAAAGGAGCAGGAAAAGGTGTGCATTAATAGCCTTCAGATAGCTGCAAGGTCACTGGCTATGCTCCCTCATGACTGAGGTTAATGAGGATGCTGAGCAAGCGCTCAGTGAAAGAGAAGAGGAGTCCCCTTGTCCTTACAGATGACCCCTACACACTCCACTACAGGTCAGACTCATACTAAATGCACTAATATCTGACAGAAACAGCAATAACATAATATTGCATCCCTGGGATCACCGTTATTATCATGTTTATTGTCACCTTTAACCTTTCAGTTACCTCACCGACACCCAATTTGGGCATCATATTTAAGCCAGCGATTAGATAATGACAGCCAATCGGTCGTTATCTGGCGACGATGGAGGCATCCTTTATGTCAGGCAATTCTAGATTTTTATTTAAAAATCAATACCACCACATATCTGTGTGTTTATCGCCTTTTCTTGCCCATCATGTCAAATCCTTTAAGTTAATCCTTTTCTGGTGCTGCACCCCAGGGCAGAGGTTTATGATGAGTATTATCATCAACTCTGATCATGTGTTCACCCATTAGTCCTTTCTCACTTGCCATACTCCCTACTTGTGGCTAATTAGCAGCAAATGAGAAGCAGTCAGCGCTGACATTGGAGTTAATTAGCGCTAAGAAATTGGCTTCCACATTTCCACATTATCCTTCCCATGGCATAAGTTGGGTTTTCAAGGAAGACGGTTTAATAATTCGTTCTCCGGCTGCACCGGTCCATTCTTCCCTTTAGACCCTTGAGAAATGTATTTAAATTCCATGACTGCTGTCATTTGGACGTCTCACCATCTCATGGATATGTCACAAAACTATTAAAAATTGATTTTATGGCCACTTTCCCAGCAGGCTTTGTGTTCCGCACCATTAACAATATCCATCGTGTAGCCCAGACGAGGTGAGGAAAAGTGCTTGACACGGAGAACCTCCTTTTGCAGCTGATCCTGTGTGTGTATGTGTGTGTATGTGTGTGTATGTGTGTGTATGTGTGTGTGTGTGTGTGTGTGTCCTCGATTTCACCACAAGGCCTGTTGAAAGCCTGTTAAAGCCGACACAGAGTCCAGAATTGCATCATTAAACTGTAATTTAACCGAATGGCAGCAATTACATGGGGAAAAACATCATATCTATCAGAGGTATCGTTTTAAAAAGTAAGCAAAGGTGTTTAAAGCTATGCAAGTGAACTCAGTGGATGCTGACAGTGCCAGCCTTATCTGCAACTGATTGTCTGGCGCTGTTACGCTGCCGTCTGACGCTCCAGCCCGACAGCTGTTTTGAGTGGTGCAACGTGCCAGCCTTTATCTCAGCTGCTCTGCGGTAATGCCCTCATTCCCCCAGAATGTACCTCGTGAACCTGATGTCATGCCGTGGCTATGCTTTGATGTCCGATGGAATGCCAGCTGAAAGCCGGCCTTGAGGCTTCAGATGAGCCGAAAGAGGGGCTCTTAATGTTTTGGGTGGAATCGATGGTGATCTTTATCCTCTAATTCCACCGTCTGGGAGTGACTACACTACAAGCTTAGCCTTGCCTTTGTCTTCCTCATGGGAGAGTTGACACAAGTAGCACATGGGTGGCGAGACTATGTGTGTGTCTGTGTCTAGCTAGACTATAATGGGGAAAAAAAAGAGTTTCAGTTAGCAACCTCAGGTACTTAACTTGTCTATGAAGCTTTCAGACATGAATGCTAAGGCGATACAAAATACTACTTTATTGTTCACGCTTAACAATTGCGCCAGTAAGCTGTACAAATTCCCCTCGTTTAACAAGCTGAGATTAGATGACGTATATAAGGAAAAAACATCTATGAACAAGCTACATCAGCACAAAATATTCCAGGTTCATGCAATTATTGAACAAATATTTTTCACCTTATATTACATCATAAGTCTTTCTATGAATAAGTATTTTTAATATATTACAATAAAATATGTAAACGGCTTCAAGAAAATAGCAGTGGAATTTCAGGTTACATTCCATTTCACAGTCCATTTACAGTGAACAAGCACACGTAACATAAACCAGTGACCACATAAAACACATAAGATCTCCTTCACCCAAGACTCCTACTCCCGGAAACACCAAAATGAATTATCTGCTTTAGTGGGAGATGAATACTGCTGTGCTTCCTGAGGAGGTCTTAATGTAACTTCCTGCATTCATTTATTCATGTGAACCCCTTAACCCCCCCCCCCCCCAACACACACACACATACACACACACGCACGCTGCCCCCAACCCACAGATCCATAATGTACCACATCCGATCTGCCTGTTCACGTATCTGTTACACAGGCTAAACGTTTCCCTGTTTAACCTATAGAGTATCACATATATAGGTCATGAGCATGTCATGTTAAATGAAGTCTTATTTTCAATTTAGCTATAGAGGGTTCTGTGGTAAATCAGGTCAATTAGGATGTGAACATGAATTAATGAATTGTGTTCATTGGAATTATCAGTATTGTTGCTGGAGGGTGTGTTATTATTGTATGAATAATGATAACCATATAATATAATAAATAAAAGTATATATAAAAGAAAGTGTGACAAAAACAACATCAATAATAATAATAAAACTTATATTAATAATTATTAATACTTATATTATTATTATTTATATTTTAATAAATAATAATTTTATATATTTTTAATTGGTTTATAATTATTTTATAATTATTATATATATATTATATAAATGTATACATTATGTATTCTTTTAATATATAATCCTATTTTTTTTGTTTCTTTGTAAAAATGAGCAAAATGCTCTTTAAATCCAATGGACTGAGAGCTGATCTTCGTTCCTCACTCTGACTATGAGATGCATTATGCACAGACCCATGAGAGAGTCTTGGAAAGCTAAGGCGGATCTCCAAAGCCGGGAAGTGTGAGGTGGGAAATGATCAGATTTACTGGCATTATATTTTATAGTACATACAGAATCACACAAATGCATTGTGGTTGTAGCCTTCATGGTTGTATTTCCTTGGATCTGATGCCAAAACTTGTCTGGCCACCTTCTTCCTGTTTGGATGTGACCACAGGGCGTGTATGGATTTCCTGCTACAGAATGTGACCATCAGAAAGAACACGGAGATCAGGAAAAGTGACCACAGTGTTCCGCAATTAGAGCCTTTTATCTCTATTCTATCTTTTGCATGCTTATGTAACTCGTACACATGCTAGCGAATAGACACTAGCCGGACAAGGAAGTGCATTTGTAATTGTGGTATTTCTGTGGAAGTCACTTTTGCCATAACACATGCTCGTATCAATGTCAATCATCCTTTTTATCCTGTTACCAAAAAGGCATCAATTTGCCTATGTCTAATGTTTGATTATGCAATTATTCAACGCATTGTGATCTATATCAGTGTCTAGCCGAGTTTAGGATGTGCATAGAGAGTCACTTAATTTAAATAAATTACAACGGACAGTGTCATTTAACAGAAAGCTGTGAATGTGTGTAGAGTCTCTAATCTCTACATAAGGAAATGATGAGTACACTGATATTCAGTTCAACTCGGTAGTGGGAAATATATTTGAATATTGGCATAAAAAAATTAATAGACGCTACGTATTGATTCATATGAAGAACACTTTCTTTTGTTAGCAGTTCATATTAAGGTCGTTAACATTTTTTGCAGCACCAGTTCACAGTGCTGCTGAATTCTCAATTCTGATTGGTCAGAAGCTTCTGATTCATTTTCTACAACAGCAGCTCTGAAAATAATTCTGCCAAAGCACAGGTTTTGGATGGATGGATGGATGGATGATGTATGATCATACATTTTAATGTGTTATGGTTTCTATAGTAACAACGTACACAGGGACCTCATATGACCACAAAAACACATTTTAAAAAAATGTGTGTAATTGCTGTAAAGTGATGTATATTTATCATTTTTTTTGGAAGGTCTCCAGCGTCAGTCCTCTGTAACAGTCAGGTGTAAGATTTTTTTTTTTCAGGATGGAGGCCTTTGTGCTTTTGTGGTTTCTTCATAATGCAACAAGATGCTTTTTTCCCCTCCATCAAATATGGACAAGGTTTGTTCAGAAAAAAGGATTCTGTTTCAAATGTGCAAGCTCCTGCTTGTTCGCCACTCAAAAATCAGCTGTGTATAAGACAAGCAGACGTTGTCAATTAAAATGCGCTTGTAAATAATATTTTACTTGGCAGAAAAAACAGTTCTAATTCTAATATAACATGATGCTTTGATATCTGTCCACTCCAAAACAAATCCTAAATACACCACTCAAAACCCAGAACATTTTCTTTCCACCGTATTCCTCTCCTTTGCACAAAAGCATGAAAGCTGATCACATGCCTGCATGGAGCCAGAGAGGAAAGTGAGTAGATTTCTATATTTAGCGGCCCTGGCGGGTCATTAGGGCTGCTGTGGGCTAAATTTAGAGCTGCACCCACACGGCGGAACCGGACGTCATGGAGACAAGGTAACTGACAGCCCCTGACCTTTGGCGATCACGTCCTATTGCTTCCATTATTGTCTGTCTGGTTTAAAAAAACGGGATTGAAAATGAGATAAGACAGTGAACATTTGTACGCTATTATCCACAATGGTTAAGCTACATGTGTGCCAAGTGTGAGCTGCCAGGCGTGTGCGTCTGTTGCTGTTTCTCTGCAGCAGCTCGGAGCAGTGTGTGTGAATTATTGAGCAGATGGCTGGTTTGAGCAGGGAGAATGCTGTTGCGGAGTATCACATATCAGCCCCACTCATAACCTTAAGCTTTACATGCACTGCAAAAGGGCTTCTCCTCACACACCCGGTCATCATACATTAATGCGATCTGCACACGATTCGGCCCTGAAGGGCAGGAGGAAGGGCGTCGCATCGAAAATAGGGGAACGTCTTAAATGAGGATTCAAATAAACATTATTAAATCCATTGCATCAGTGTCAACATCAGATAGAAAAAAGATTAACCTGTCACAAAATTCTCACATATTAGCAATGACGCTGTGTCCTATAGCATGATACGTTTTTTTTTTTCTCAGCTAAGTAATCTCGACTGTCAAGAAGGTGTCAATCCTTGAGATGGACCAATTACATGTGCATCCTGCAGCCACAGGGAGCCGGAGAACAGACAGGATTATTGACAAGCCCCGGCTGCATTGTTTTCTGCCTACGCTAAGATGGCTGCTGCTCAAGTGCTTCCAGTAATGGGCTTTCTCCACATGTGGACATGTGCAAGAGCTCGATAAGGATGTTGCTTGCCAAGCACCTCAGCATGCACACCTGCTGAGCTGATGAGGAGACTATGGAATTGTCCATGACAGCCAATCAGTGAAGGTTTGCCTGCTTTGAAATCAATTGCAACGTCGGTTCCTGAGGAAATGTTATGCCTGTATGTGCGGCGGTCTGGGAAAAGCCTTCATGTGAGCAGTTTAGATTTTTACTTCAACTGTACATCCTTTACCTTTTGCATATATTTCACACACAAGTAAAGATTTAGAATTACCTCCAAAAATGAAAAGGAGAGCATGATAATCATTGAAATTCCATTAATAGAAGCCCACGCCCACCTCTGCATTTCGATCTTAATCTACTTTTGGAAAGACAGTGTTGAAATGAGTTTGCACTTTGATTGTAAGCATCGGTCTCTGTTTCATCACTTAGGTAAAAGTCACTTCTGGCATTTAAACACAAGCCTCTTCACTCGACTGATATCTCTTCACGCTAACATCAGGAGGAAATGATTGCTCTTCTCTGTTTTGATTATGATGATGTGACAGATTGAGAGTATTGCGGACATTTTGATAGTCAAATCTGGGTGAGGAAATCAGACTCAGCTTGCAAGGTATTCGTTATTCTTTAGGCTGACTGACTCTTTTTACCACTACGTTTGTTGGTGCTAAAATGGCTGCTTAAGCAATGTTATCTGTGCAGGCCGACAAGGCAAGCTTAGAAAGCAAACTAAATAAAAACATGTCTGCATTGTTTTGTAAAGTAAAATACAATTATGTTTTCTTAAAGGTCCACTATGTGGGATTTAGGGGGATCTCCTAGCAGAAATGGAATGGAATATTCATAGTGTACAATATTCATTAGTATATAATTACCTTTAACTCCATTTCATTGTGTTTTCCTAAACTCAGAATGAGCCCTTTATATCTACATAGGGAGCAGGTCCTCTTCCTCAGAGCTGCTATGTTGTGCCACCACTGTATCCGAGAACAGACAAACCTCTAGAGAGCATCTTCCACATTTCACGTTTTTACAAATGGCAGCATGAATCCAAAAGGAAGCACCAAAAAGAAGACAAGGGGGAAGAACAAAGAAGAATCAGTGTTTTTGCTGTTGCTGGCTAACAAGTGTGAGAACCAAAATTTTGGGGGGGAAATGGAAGAGAAAACAAAGGGAGTGTGAATGAAAGTGCTTGGAAGTACGCTAAGGGTACCTGACAGCCAGCATATATTGTACTAAATGTTTGGAAAGGGAAGGGTAAGGGAGGGGCATCACTTTGAAATCAACTGAATCCTGCATAATGCACCTTTAAATCTGAGGTTTTAAAGTATATTTTTGGTTTTCCAGAATTCAACCACAGCCGCATCCAATGGGTTTTTCCCAGACCACCAAACAAATCTTACACAGGTCTTTAAAAAAAAAATTCCTTTTGCATATGAAACCACCTCTAATTAAGCTTCTGAAGGTTTCCCTGCCTGAAACTGTATCAGTATGAAAAAAGAATCGGGAGATGCATCTTTCCCACCTGGCAGGAAACATGGAGAGAGGGTTTTTTCCCCTTTTTCTTGTATTTCCGTACACTGCTTAGACAGTCTGTATCTTCTGGTCATTCTGCAGAAATCTGGCATAGAACGAGCCCCTTTGCAGGAGCCACGCTAAGACACGTATTTATGGACGTCTCAGTCCTCTGCTGCCAGATCTTCTCTCTCTCTCTGTCTCGCTCTCTCTCACACACACACACACACACACACACACTGTTCAGCATGCACACAGATGTGCGGCATCTTCACAGCTTGGCTGGCCTCAAATGCCCTGAAACAGAGTTCAAGCCTCTTGAAGTTCCACAGCGAGAGAAGCTAAAGAGCTGTAAAAGAAAAATGAACTCAACAAGATTTATTGAATCATAATGGATTGAAATGTCAAGAAAGTGAAATTAAAAAAAGGAAGAAAAAAAACACATAGTTAACATAAAGCTAAAAGGTACACTTTTTTACTCTTTTCCCATTCCTTGAATGCTCGATCTCCTCGTTCCTGCAGACTATTTCCCTGATGCTCCTTCATGATGGAGGAGCTGCCATGCTGTGTGTTGGCAGAACTGGGGAAGCATGCATGGTGAGTTATGGAGGTGCTGGAGATGGGGGAGGGTGTCGGTGATGCTGCAGGATGTAGATCATCTGCTTCCACTATGTTAGTGCTTCAATTAGTGGCTGGAGCTACAAGCATGACCATGAATCCAACACTACAACTTCATCCTTGGGGAGAGGAGGTGAAATAGGAGAAGGTGGTGGGCATGTGGAAGATTCTGCAGATGTGTCTAGAGGCCTGGGAAAACCTTATATATAGGTCAGAAGATGACTTCTATTCCTATGTCTAGATTCTCTTTTTTATGGAGTTCAATCACAGGTAAAGATCTATCTGCTCATTCTCAAAATGTCATTGCATTTAAAGATTCATTTACATTTCCACTGAAATACACCAACACACCAACTGGCTAAAACAATCTACTAGATTTTTCATACAATATGTAATTAAAAAGATACAACAAATAAGCATAAAGACAAAAAAGTCTCTCTATATGCAGTACACTAAATGAACAAAACTATGTTGATCATCGTGCTTGTTGAACATCTCATTCCAAAATTGGTCCCTGTTATAATAACCTCCATTCCTTTGGGAATTCTTTCCACTAGATTCTGGAGCATGTCTGTGTGGATTTCTGCCCATTCAGCCACCAGAGCATTCATATTAGTAAGGTCAGGCACTAATGTCGGGCGAGAAGCCCTGAAATCCTGTCGGCATTCCAGTTCATCCCAATGGTGTTCAGTGGGATTGAGGTCAAGGATCTGTGCAGACCAGTCAAGTTCTTCCACTCCAACCTTGACAAACCATGTCTTTATGGAGCTCACTTTGTGGACATGGGCATTGTCATGCTGGAACAGGCTTGGGTCTCTTAGTTCCATTGAAGGAAATAAATCTTAATGCAATGCACAAAGGCGTCCTCCACAGATGTGTGCTTTCAACATTGTGGGAACAGTTTGGAGAAGAAGCACATTTTGGTGTGATGATTAGATGTCCACAAACTATTGACCACATAGTGTATATGGTGGATTGTGGGTCTCAGACGTGTCATGTTAAAGCAGAGCTGAGTTGGCTGTATAGATGATGGTTGGAGGAAGCTGCTGTCCACTTGACTGAATGCGCGGGAGAGAGAGCATTGTGTCAGCAGGCAGAAAGATGGATGAGAACTAAAGCAGACAGCAGCTGAGTCTCAGAGCTTCACTGGGTGTGTCCATTACATACTCATCCCTGGTGCACTTTCTTTCGGTGCTTTCACTCCATCATCTTCCTTTGTATCAGCTCTCCTTCCAAAATGGGTTTTGTGATGCAAAATGTGAATCAGAATTAGAATTAACACTGAGAAGTTAATTATTTTCCTATGACAACACATTCCAAAGTGTATACCGCAGCAATTTGTCAGTGTTTACATTATTTGTTTATTTAAATATATGACAGCTAATACTTTGTACCATTTACTGTTACATTAAAGTTCCTGTTATCACTTATATTATAGAAGCAATAAACAGTTGTTTCCTTACCAGACTCTTCTTTTTTTTTTGGCTGTGTTCGAAATAGATAGGCAGGACTTTCAGCTGAAGGCATCTTCTAAGAATGTCCGTTGAGAATGACCTTTTAGGACAGAATTTACTTTAACGCGTGACGTCAGCATGCCATACCAACTAAACCATTATGTTAACAGATGCCTCACAAATCATATTCAAACAAATTTTGTTGGTTACAGTCACAAGGTTATAAGGAATTACAGTGTTTATTTCTTGGTAACTTTTCTAAGCAAAAAAAAAACGTCCAAAAAATGTACATTTGAATATGAATTCACTTTTCTGTGAAGTTTGGTCCACCGTCTTTTTTATTTTTCCATTGCTTGATGGAGCTGCCGCACAGATTTATGGGTAATAAGTACATCGATGATGCCTTCAACTGGAGGCAGTTTGAAGGCATCTTAGAAGACAGGAAACGAGAGTTCAATCAATTTCGAGCAATCGCTGATGCCTCGCTGTCATCATGGACACCCTCCTGAGACAGTATTTCCTCCATTTCAAATGCACCCTTTCTGTGTCTCAAAGATACTAAAACACAGTTTGTTACCTAGAAAACTGTGCGGCAGCTCCATCAAGCAATGGAAAAATAAAAAAGACGGTGGACCAATGGAGACTATTTCCATAAGTGTGAAATTTATGTCTTTATCAATGATGGTAATTTTTTTTTTTATTAAATAATAACACACTTTTTATCTGTTTATTATTAGGCTTAGATTATATAGAACATCCATGATGTGAATGAGTTGCTGCTATAGAAACAATAATGTATTAGAGGTCATTAATATAAACCTGTGATTTGCTTTGCAGTTGAAACTGCTGTCAGAGCTGCTGTTAGAGGAAATGAATCATCTTATGACCAATCTGATTTAAGAATTTAACAGTGGTGTAAACACACATCCTGAGTCCTGGAAAATCTCAATTCTGAATGGTAGTTTTACAAAAATTCATGCAGGAACTACACCGATCAGCCATGACATTAAAATCACCTGCCTAATATTGTGTAGATCCCCTTGTGCCAGCAAAACAGCACTAACCCATCAAAGCATGGACTCCACAAGACCTCTGAAGGTGTGCTGTGGTATCTGGCACCAAGACGTTAGCAACAGATCCTTTAAGTCCTGTAAGATACGAGGTGGGGCCTCCATGGATTGGACTTGTTTGTCCAGCACATTCCACAGATGCTTGATTGAATTGAGATGTGGGGAATTTGGAGGCCAAGTCAGCACCTTGAACTCGTTCCTCAAATCATTCCTGAACAATTTTTGCAGCGTGGCAGTGCGCATTATCCTGCTGAAAGAGGCCACTGCCGTTAGGGAATACCGCTGCCATGAAGTGGTGTACTTGGTCTGCTACAATGTTTAGGTAGGTGATACATGTCAAAGTAACATCCAGATGAATGCCAGGACTCAAGTTTCCCAGCAGAACATTGCCCAGAACATCACACTGCCTCCGCCGGCTTGCCTTTTTTTCCATAGCGCATCCTGGTACCATCCCTTACCCAATTAACTGAGGCACATGCATCCAGCTATCCACATAATGTAAAAGAAAACATGATTCATGAGACCAGGTCACCTTTGTCCATTGCTCAAGTGGGCAGTCATTACAATTTTGCCCCAGATCTTTAAACTTGCCCATTTTTCCTGCTTCCAACGCATTCAACTTTGAGAACTGACTGTTCCCTTGCCGCCTAATATATCCCACCCCTTGACAAGTGCCATTGTAATGAGATAATCAATGTTATTCATGTCACCTGTCAGTGATTTTAATGTTATGGCTAATTGGAGTATATCCTATAGTATATGAGGCTCTGTAGTATGCTGTATTATTATAATCAGAAATCCTGAACCAGAAAACCAAGCGCAATCTTCCTGCCTCAGGAATCAACAGTAGTAGCAGCCTTGCGTCAGGGCTTAAATGAGACAAAGTAATGGATGACTTCTTCTCCAGCTGCTTCCCCGGTAGCCCATTCAGCTGCGACAGATCTGTGATCTCGTCTTGGCGTCTGGGCCTTTCTAAGCCTCGCAAAGGACCATTCGCTTTGACAGTCAGATGGGATAAGATGGAGATGAGATAAATGATGGGACAGGGGCTGCAATTCGAGATTCTCTAACATGGTGATTGTTAATGAATGTGCCAAATGGCGGATGGTCGCACTTCAGATTAAACCAGACTCAAGGGTCACTGTCAGGAAATGAGGTACTAAACTGTACTGTTGCTTGTCACTTGGGTGGTGCCTTGAAATGGACAATGTATGTCTTTTTAAGTTTAGCATGACTCAGAAAATGGATGTAGGATATGTTTTAAAATTATTGAATGCATCTAATTAGACTTGTGGTCAGATATGAAATCAGTAATGATTGTAATCAGTCAGTAATGAGATTGTTTGTAGTTTTTTCATTAGAAACTATTGGGCAGGTACAAACAAAAATAATAATTGTGTGAGTGAGACTGAAAGAAAAAACAGTCTCTAGTTGTTTTCTGGGGACATAGTGGTAGGGGTCAAAAAAAAATTTTTTATCAGACTTTGACCACAGGAACATCTGACGAGTTTTCCCAGAACCCCCCCACACATAAGAGACTTGCTGATGGAAAACTCTACTGAGTTCCTGGACTAAAATCAGCCATGTGTCCAAGACATGATGGGAACACAGCCAGTTGACACACTTATTAACTGACACGTCGACTTCTATGGATTGAGCACAAAGTTAGAATGTGTAAGAGTACATTAATAATATTGCTTGATGTTCATTTTAGCTAGAAGGTTCTTTTTACAGTGTAATGAGATGATCTGTAAAACTCAGCAATTTGACCTACGAATCTTAAGATGTACCTAAAATATGCTACCTTATTTTTTTCTTAGAAAGTTTCTTTGATTACCTTAGAAAGTAATTCACTGTGCACACAGTGATCTTTAATTTGACATAGGAAGCACAGCTGTGGTACATCGAAAGCCGGCAATATTTACTTATGTTCTGCTAAAAACTCTCTCAGGGTCTTTGTGTTCTTTCTTTCAGATCCTCCTTGAAACTCGACAGGGGAGTTTGGGAGCATGGGAGCTTTCTGAGATCAGGAGCACGAGGTGTTCTCTCGAAAAGTCTTTTTAATCATCTTACCCTCTTCTGTTTGCACTCTGTTCCTGGACAAAAAGCCCCATACCTCAACGAGACAGACTTTATGGTCACAGTGTACCTTGAGATCGTTAATAGAATATATTAGACTGAGAGAAAGTGAGCAGGAACTTGACTCAGTTGTTCGACAAACTAAAACTCAAAATGTCTCTCTCGTATACAGTTTATTAGAAGTTATAATCAGGGCTTTCCATGAAAAGAACACACTGTCACCACATATGTAGATGACAAGTTGTCTACGAATCATTTAGGTTGAACACTTTGTAAGCGTGTTCATTTCTGGAACACACACTGTACTCTTTTTTTTTTCTCTTCTCCATGTTCATTCATTCATTTATCGTCAGTGACCTCAATGAGGGTCGCAGTGGATCTGGAGCCAATCCCAAGAACAATGGGTGCAATGCAGTCCCTCACAATACTGTAATCTTTATACTGTATAAACAGATCTGCCAGCTGAGGGCTAAGGAATAAATCCACTCAAAAGATAAATATCAATATTTATAATTAACATGCAATCTTCAATAATTCCCATGATTTGTTTTGGATTAAAATTTCTTTCACTGAACTCCTTTTCGTTAAATTTCTTTCGACATGTCGGTCTATTTTTACTTTGTGTTCCAGTTTCCTACATTCATACAGAGAGCGATGCAGCAGCACTTTAGTCCTTTAGCATGTCCTATTGTCTCACATTCTCATCTGTACACTTTATTCAAACAGATCGACCTCCAGAGTCTTCAATGTTCATGCGAATACCACCATCCTCCATCAAGACCATCTTGTTAAACCATTTACCATCTTGTAGATTCAATAACTCATTAAGCTGCATTAGATGCTGGTGACATCCTCTGACCACCACGCAACGTATGACTGCATTTGATTCTGCCACTTTGAGTTCAGCGCTTGCTGTCTTCTCATTAATATAACATTGCTCAGCCAATTACTGGACAATTATCATCAGAACAGCAAACGGCATCGTCTTTTGAGTGCCTCTGAGCCAGGCTCTTAGACTGACAGCACATGTCGCACAGAAAATATGAGGCGCCCATTGCTTGTCTTGATCACCAATTTTGCAGCCGAAATACAGATGATAAGCTTTCTTCACAAGAGCAGT
>JAQQZX010000040.1:4422384-4435762 GCA_030068355.1 Notoglanidium maculatum
TGATGTGATATTCGTGATCAGCACCCAAAAATCTATAAGAAACACCCAACAGTGTTCAAGAAGCAAAAACTTTGTTGCGCAGTGATATCTGTGTGCAATATTGTGACAAGCATGATAAGTGTTCATTTCTTTAAGCTTTATATAGTTCTTCAACAGCAGGTTTCTTTCTGCAAGAGACTCCAAGCTGTGCAGAATAACTGCACACTTTAACTACCAAATGAAGCTCCAGGGAGGAGGCAGAGGAGTGTGTGTGTGTGTGTGTGTGTGTGGTAAGTAGCACACACTCCACTCCTGTGTTTGTCCTGCTACATATTCCATCACTTTCATTCTCTTTCTGTCCTCATATAAATAAAAGCAAGAAGCCTCTGCCAGGTCTGATCTCCAAACTATGGTGGTCTAGAAGATGAGAGAGTGGAAGCAGGCCAAAGGCTGTGAGCTACGCCACAAGGCTGCTGCCACTGCACACACTTGGCATGGGTTAAAAGGCAGAAAAATTCGGTGGGTCTTAAATCTCATGTGGTAGTCTTAATTAGATATGTATGCATGTGTGGTTGATGCCAAGATCTTGGCATTGTACTCTTTATGTGTGTGTGTGTGTGTGTGTGTGTGTGTGTGTGTGTGTGTGTGTGTGTGTGTGAGAGAGAGAGAGAGTTTAAAATGGGGGAGGTGATGGACAGACTGATGAGGTTTAGAATTCAGGACTTTGGTTTCCTTTTGTTCACAATTTTAGTCGAAAAGGAGTTCGACATTCCTTTATTTGCTCATATCAGAATAATAAATACGCAAAGGTTTTTGGTATAATTTAAGGTTCTAAGAATGTACTAATCTAGAAAATGTATACAAGTTTTGAGTAATTCATGAAAAAAAGTAGCGCGTATTAAAATTTCATATTTTGCATAGCTTTTTATGGATAAAATGCCACTTAATGTAAAATCTACTTAATGACAGAAAAATAAACGCATGAAGACAAACAAAGAATATATATGATGAATTATTAATGTAAGAAATAGAATAACTCATTATACTGTTTCCCATCCCTCCTCTCGGAAAAAGAGCACTTAATAATCGCATTTTAAAAAAAAAAATCTAATAAAAATATTAGTTGAATTTGCCTATATTCAAGATATTTTTACTTGCTAAAATGTTATTTATTGTAGTGTGTGTTCCTAGGAGTAGTTTTTTACTCTGTAGTACAATGTTAAGACCTGCTAGCTGGATTTATTTATCTTTTTTTTTTTGTAACCTTACTTAATTTTTTTTCTTCATACTTTTCTTTTTTCTGTGCTCACTGGGTGATGTGCACTCTGAGTAGCTGCACTGAGGGATTTTTGGGTCTGTTTTTGGTCACCTTTGCTTGACCCCATGACCTCACTATTATAGGTGGGGATTTATTAATAAGGAAAAAAAATACTAGGCAATCTCAAGGCTTGGGTTTAGTCGAAAAGGTTTATATAACCAGCTACTGTCCATACTGAGTAAAACTGATTAAACTGGCCAATATAATAAGAGCTTAAGCTGGGCATTATATATAAAATGTTCTCAAGAGACTATGCTTTCAACAATTGGTGGGGACGTACCATTTCAAGGAAATGACCAGCAAACATAATGCTAGTAAGCAGCAGCATCGCAGGAAACAGTTCATCTTTCAGCGTGACTCATTACTATGGAAATGTCAACATGGACTGTAGAACATTATGTTTTAGGAAATAAGCTTTTTCGAAAATATAATTCAATATAGAAAATAGATCAGAGGATAGAAGATAGGAAATGGAATTCAATTTTAATGCGACACATGCTAAAAAGAAATAATGATATAATATATTAGTTATATAACATATTTCTTTTACCATATTGTGGAAATTGGCACGTCATAGAGCAAATAAATCTGGAGAAATCTGAAAATAAACAATTTGAAGCATAATCTTTTGAAGTTCATTAAACACTTCCCTTATTTATTGTACAAGGCTCTAGTTCATTTTTTTAGCTACCATAGCCATCATCATTCTCCTCTTACTTGCTATTATTATAGTTACTGTTATTGTTTCTATTTCTAGTTGTACCGACCTAATTATAGCCATTCACTATGAATTCCAGGGCGTACGTTGGCAGGATTTCCTGTTACTGCCTGACCAGGAATAATGAACAGCTTGGAATTTGAGTGTCTACAAAAACAAAAACAATGGCACGTTGAACACAGAAGCAAAAGCACTTTGCACACCGTGGCTGTGTGTAGGTTCAGTCAGGTGCGGTCGCTGATCTCGGCTTGCTCGGTACATGCTAATGCTTCAGGGAAACCAAACTGCTTGAACTTCCTTTAAGCGAGTAAGCACAAACAGTAGAAATGATACTCTGTCACTTGTGACCTCTTGGGGGTTTTTTGTTTTGTTTTTTGTTTTTTTTAAGTAAATGGAACATCTATAGACTTACTATTCAACAAACATCAGGACATCATTTCAGTTTTTTTTTTTAATTTGTTGATGCCATCCAGCCAATATGTCACATTATACCAGTGCGCTGTTCGATTCTCGATTCTGATTGGTCAATAACAGCAGCTCAGGCAGTACTTCCTGCTGCAAAGTAAATCAGAGGTAATTTGATATTATATATATTAAGAACAATCTAAATAAATAGATTAAAAAAGCATGTGTGATTGCTGACAAAGTGAAATGAGGTGAAATTTACTTAACATTTTTAAAAGGAGTCTCCAGTGCCACAGTCAGAAGTAAAGTTGTAACATTATCCAAAATGGGATATTCTTCAGGACAGATGAAACTGTGCTTTTTGGTAATGAGACAAGCAGAGTTTTTACATCTTAATAACTTTGAAAAAGAGAGGAGACAACTGTTTATAGCATCTGTAATGTAAGTGATAACAGGGAATAATATAATAAGACGCTCCACAACATTAAATGTAACTATAAAAGGATAAAAAGTATGATGTTGTTATTGTTTGTTAAATAAAAAGTCGAAAGAGTTTTGATCATTTTCCTATAACAGCATACCACCAGGTAGGGTTGGGTAACGTTCAGATTTGAACTACAACCCGTATCTGGAATTCAGTACTGGTTCCCAATGGTACTTTTTTCCCAGTACTTTACTCTCTCTATAATAACATATAATATCATTTCAGTTGAAAAATTAAGTCCAAACTTCTCAATTTCAACGTCGGGTGGCACATGGGGCAGAGGTTAGCAATGTCGTCTCACAACAAGAAGGGTCTGGGTTCAAATCGTGCACCTGACTGGGGCCTTTCTGTGTGGAGTTTGCATGGCCTCCCTGTACATGCATGAGTTTTCTCCACGTGCTCCGGTTTCCTCCTACAGTCCTAAGACATGGAAATTAGGTCAACTGCCCATATGTGTGAATGGTTGTTTGTGCCCTGCAGTGCATTGGGGACCTGCCCAGGGTGTACCTGACGTCTTGCCCAAAGTCAGCTAGGATTGGCTGCCACCTTGATGGTTAAGCGGTATAAATAATGAATGGATGTTATTTATTTAGAACATTTTACACACCACACGAAATAAAATCTCTCTACATCCCTCTCCCCTACCTCACTCTGTCTCTCTCTTTCTCTAACGTATGCATTATTCCCTCACCCAGATACACTGTAGTAATTACCGACGTGATTTGGTCCCCTGAAAAGTACCACGTTTGGTACCCAACCAAATGTTTCGTTCCTTACATATTAAATGTGAAATGACCTTTGAACCATGCTTGTAGCTAATGCACTACAAGTGGAGGTCAATCTGGCTGACCGAGTGAGTGAGTAAAACTGGTTAATACACCACATCCCAATATTTTTTATTTTACTTTAAATGAATTGTATGAATCCAAGCCATTTTTTTTCCCAAACTGTTCTCTTCCATTTCTTGTTTACGGAAGCCAAAATTTGGTCAGACATAAGATTTAATTTAATCTCTTATATTTTTGACCCTAGTACTAAAGTGTGTTAGTTGTAATGGCACTATCCAAGTGCGACCCGAATGAGGATGGGATCCCTTTTGAGCCTGGTTCCTCTTGAGATTTCTTCCTTTTGTCATCTCAGGGAGTTTTTCCTTGCCACCGTCACCACAGGCTTGCTCATTAGGGATATACATATAGACAAATGTATAGATTCATAAGTTTATATTCAGGATTTATATACTTCTGTGAAGCTGCTTTGTGAAAATGTCTGTTGTTAAAAGCGCTACACAAATAAAATTGAATCGAATTGAATTGAATTATAGTTTTGAAAATCTCTGGTGATTCCAAACTGCCTCCTCATATAGCATACATTCAAAGTGATTTCTTGAGCCTGTTAATACCAGAGAAATGAAGTTGTTAAACAATAAAAATGGCAGTGACTTTCGTTACAACCTTACGTTTAAAACATCACATTATAAAGAACCGCAAAATAACTCGTACTGAAAATGTTTACATTTTATAGATGAACCTTGGCACACCACCAAGGATGTTGTGAAAGACTGTCACTTCCTAAAACACTGTGCAACCTTGCGTTTGACCTGCAAAACAAATTCTTGTTTCAACAATAACAGGAATCTCACTCGTGAAGTGAAATTAATCCAAGCTCAAACTTGACTTTAACTGTGATTGTCAAACTAGCTGGAACTTAACAAGACCCAGGAAGCTGAAGGACCTTGAATAAAGGCGACTCAGCAGTTCTCTATGTACATATACACAGATAAATGAAATTACTAGAAACAAGGGCCACATCATCTCTCCTGCACGGGATACTTCATAAGAGTGTTGTGTGTTGATTGCATTCGAAAAGAACATCCTGTACCAAAGTTTTCCAGGAGTCCATTTAATTTTTATTGCGCTTCATATGCAGGGTATATTCCCGGGATATATGTGAGGCGGTCTATGGAAACCCTTCGAATGTCACTAAGGCTGAATTCTTGCAAACAGCCAAAAATAATGGTAAAATATTTGGCCATAAATGGCTTTGTTCTGACTTATACTCGGACACGTCACCTTTAAAAAAACGTAACGTAAATGTCACGTTTTGATCGAGTTGTTGAATATCTATGTCATTTAGCAGAATAAACATAATGGTGATCAACTTGGTTTGTAATCAGATACCAGATGTCAAAATGTCCGTGATGATCCTGTTCTGACAATTAAAACCATCCATCCAACCATTATCTGTACCGCTTATACGTCAGGGCCGCAGCGAAGCTGAAGCTAATCCCAGCTGACTTTGGGGCGAGAGGCAGGGTACATCCTGGACAGACACGTTCACACCTATTGGCAATTTAGAGAAGCCAGTTGACCTAATCTACATGTCTTTGGACCATGAGAGGAAACTGGAGCACCAGGAGGGAAACTCTGCATATAAAGGCCCCAGTCGGCGGGCCGGTTCAAACCCAGAACCTTCTTGCTGTGAAGAGACAATTTCTCACAACTATCAATATACAACTTTGTGGTAAACCATTCTGGACCATTCAGTCCACTGAATGACCTGCAAACACTAAACTGTGACCACAAGATCATTAGAGAATAACAGCTGCCTTTGAATCCCATTAGAAAGTTGTCAAAATCATCACCTGTTAAACTATTAGGACCGTTATTGGTTTTTTTTATTATTATTATTATTATTTCAGCAAGTTAATTCTATCAGATGGAGGTCATACGATTAGGTTTGTTATAACTGCACATATTAAATTACCAGAGCATTTGTTTTTAAAAAGAGGAAGGAGAAGACATCAGACATCCAACTAGGTTTGGCCATTTTGGAGAGCGTGTGGGTGTGTGTGTGATGTCAGAGAGAATGAAATACCCCAGGGTGTGTGTCTAGTCAAGTCTGGGAGAAAAGCCACTTGGGCATATTTACGGCGCGACGGTCAATCCTGCCATCCAAACAAACCGCCATCCTCCCGGTTTTACTCAAAAACTGTCTTCTGACCGCAGACACAGTGGAATGTGTTTCATACTAGTTGACAGAAATGGACAGTCACTTACATGATCTCCTTCTTAACCTCTGCCTTGTTGCCTTTGTCCTTCCATTCTTGTTTCTTTCTATATTTGTTTGTTGACTTCTAGATTGAAAAATTGAGCAAGCCACCGTCTGGGTCGACATGTGTGAGCAGAAAACATGAAAGTCGGATTTACCTAACGTGACCCCACTGAGTTCCTGTTCCAGTGGGCTCGGTTCCAGCTTCACCAGCCTAAACTTAAACTCTTTGGCCTTTTCTTGCCTCGGCGGCTCCACATGCATTTAATTACGGAGAGAACAGAAGAAAGGAAAAACAACATAGCAGTTATTGTCCTGGCCTGGAATGTGGACTCTGGCTCTGCTCATTCGTGACATGTATGCGCCAGAGGCGTGTGTGAAAGTGGTTAAGAGTTGTCTGAAACTCTGTCTGTCTGAGGTCATCTTGCTTTCAATCCCTCATCGTTTTTTTCTTTACATGTCTTTTTTCCATTTTGTTTTCTTTCTTCTGCAGTCTGTGTGTATGTTCGTGTGTGAGTGTATGTCTGGCGTGTGTCTCTGCTAAACCACAAGACAGTGTCTCAGTTCTTCTCTGAATCATGCAGTGAGGCGGTGCTGAGCAGGGTAGCTGTGAGTGTGAGCGTATCTGTAGCACAGCTCACTTTTACACACTCTCTCCCACCGAGCCTGGGCCGCCTCCCCTGGGCTGTCATATATAACACAGACGATATGAATATCTAAATGCCAAACACACCTGCAGCACTTGTCTGTCGTCCACAGCTAAAGTAACTACCGCCAGGGCTAGCATACTGTATCCCCATCTACTGTGAACCAAAAATATTTTACCAACCTCATTGCTTAAGGAATAAGAGGCTCAAAATGTGCTATAATATTAAGATAATCAGTGACAGGGTGGCCTGACATAAGCTACAACAGTGCACTACTAAGATACTAAAGATACTATAATTATTAATAGACAATGATGGCTTAGCATACCACACTATACCGCCTTATTATTGCTAACCCTGCATTCTGACTTTCTTGCAAACAGACATATGCAAAGAAAAGCATTTTTTTATTATATACGGATATACATCCCTCGGTTGTATCTGTATCCCCTCCCAGCTAACACACTGTACCTATGGTTATTAATCAGGAAGCTGTACAGTGTGAATGTAATCGTTCTGGGAAATTATGGGAGGACTCATGTTGCAACAGAAGCCAGTGCATTACTGGAAAAATGGAAAGGATGTTGTCTTGGTGCTTATTTTTCCTCCAACAATTGAGGCAGTGATTTCAAATATTTGCAGAATGGCAACAGATGGAAAGCCAACAAAGAAGAACAAGAGAAATTGGTGGAAACTCAACGAACGTGAAAGAGCTGTCGACCATTCGTACTGATGACCAATCACCAGTATATGATGCGTAATTTATAGACCTGTTGAGCAGACTCTGGGCGTAAGTAGAGAGAAAACCCAGATAATGAACAACCCATCAGATTCTCATGGGATTTGTTATACTTCACATTCTGAATAATGGAACGTTCATGGCAAACAGGAATAACTATCGACGGTCTGAATGATACTAAGCTCAAGCACCACTGGTAATGGTATGTCAATAATGTCCAAGGTTTAGCACAACAGCACTATTGTAGACCCTTCTTAATGCTTCCAACTACTCAGGAAGTACTAGCAATAAGCCTTTATTGGACACTTGTATTGCAAAATAAGAGTATGTTTCATTTTATATAAGCATTTGTTCTGTTTGTGGGTCACAATCCGCAACCCCTGGTAGGTCTGGGATTGAAACTCTCATTCTTAGCAATACCTGGGAATGCTTGTGAGTTCAGCTAGCATAGATACAAATATTGAGGAACCATACACACAACCTCTGAAATTCAGTCAGGGACAGTGAGTAATACTACACCGACACTCTTAATCGATGCTCTGTAGAGATCTAAACATGGGTGTGTGAATTGGTTTTCTGGAACAGACTCATGGCCTTGTGGTTATTCTAAGAAGCCAGTGATGGCTGTTTTACACCAGTCCTGTTACACACCCTTTGTACACGCCCACCGTACAAGAATACTACACAAAGGCTTGCCGCTCAATTATCCTCTTCTGTTCCTGGAGTCATCCCGGGGCGCGCAGTCTTGTTGTATAACAGTCGTAATTTAGAGCCCTTGGAAATGCTCTGCGATCTTACAGGGCCGTTAGATGCGTATTGAATATCATGCTGCCTGGCGTCTCAGATGGTGCAGCATCACAGCTCTACCTCTAAGCTAGTGCACTCAGATGAACTCTTTCGAATTGACTCTATTGGCTGCTGTTGATGTTGTTGTTGCATGCATTGGGTTTGCGGTCACAAAGCCCGTAGAGGATTTTTCTCACTTGCTTGAAAAACAGGAATAGGTTTCACCTGCTAAGTAGTTTAGGCTTGATAAGCCCTACTGAGGGGCCCACTTTCAGTAGCATTATTCATGTAGATACATCTGAAGCCTAGAATCTACGCTGTCTCTGAAATGTAGGTTTATGCAGATAGCCCACTTCCTTTCTTGCTGTGTAAAAACATGAGACTGAGAAAGCACTAAACCACTTGCTACATTTGCTGGGCTTTTCAGTATTAGTAATGCACTAAAAATGACAGCCCCTACTAAGAAGTAGCACATGCATCAGCAGGCCCTTTGCTACCAACCTTATTACTGCATATATTGGCAGATTATATTTGTTTATTCATCTTCCTTTATAGTTATAATCAGGCATTTCTCTGCGGTATAGCTGAGTCAGATCATTTGACTCAGCTCACAAATCAAAAGACTTCCAGACAGCTTGTTTTCAAGGTGAAGCTTGTGATATGATGACCGAATATTGTTATTATTTTTCCACACTCTGATCAGAGTTGTACAATAAACAACTTCTAATTAGCAATACTCCCTTTTAATTAGCAAAATAACATTACTTTGCATTACATTTCAGAAAAATCTTTTTTATAAATGTGCATTGCCAAACACATTAATCATTCTCGTCTTGGTATAGTGCCTCCTTTTGTCATACGTTTGTTACTTTTTTCATTATAAGAACTACTTTATTGTAGTAATTTGGATGGTGGATCGCTAGAATACTGGACTTAAGTCTGGAATACACTCTAGATGGTATGTCCGTCTATTGCACCATGCGCATTCACATTTATTCTTATTTAGCCCTAGAGCCACTCTGCCTACTGAGGGGAAGCCAGTGAAACCGAAAGAAACCTATGTGAACAATGGTGAAAATAGGTTAGTCAATCTCACGATCAAACCAAGGACACTCACTGTCATATTGCCTAAAAACAAAGCTGAGAGTCGTAAATACATCTCATCATCCATGCTAACAAACAGCACAGATGTTAAAAAAAAGTTTTGTATTGAAGCATTTACTTAAATTAAACATTGCTTACATCTGCCAAAATTACCCCCAAATGCTTGCATATGCAAGTCAGCTCAAAACATTTGCCTAAAATAGACGGCTCAACTCGTTAAAAAATGACAAATCATGTGGGGTTTCCCATACTTAGCTCTTATGCTGATGTTAGATCAAAATCTAAAAAAAACCCCACCTTACTCTTCTTCTCAGCAATGTTGCTACAGTTTTGATTTTTTTTTTTCGTAAGTTAATTTTATATTTACATATTTTTTGGTTTAGTCATTTTGTTTCTGGGAGCAGATCATTAAAAAAATGAATTATTTTGTAAGTAATTTATTTATTTTTTTTACAGCAAACTACTTTTTTTAAATGCAAATGTGTAACCTACTTCATATAGGAAAGTATATGGCCAGTGTCCTCGATGACCTCCATGTCCTTTACATCGCCTCTACAATCTCTCAATCATTTATTATGCACTATGTGGGTCTTTGAAATTACAGTGACAGTCAGAGTTAATGCTTGGAAAGCTGCCACATCATATAGTATAGTTGATAAGATTATGTGTAGGCATGTTTGTCATGTGGTGTGTGAAGTGTGCACCCTTGTAACCTTAATGCTGCCATTAATGCTAAGCCTTCCGTGGCCTCGGAAAGGAATTCCTGTTAAGCTTCTTGACAAGTTCAGGTGGAACTTTAAGGCAGTAGGTTTTACTTATATTACTGAATACTGTGTAATTATTTGAAACATAATAGTATCCTTTTTTTTTTTTGTCACGTTGCTTTCTGACGCCATTTCTATTGATGCAGTAAATCCAACTAGAGTTTGAGTCACACATGAAATGTTTTCACTTACTTTCCTTTGAAAATTAAAGTTAAAATTTACAAAAAATGTAAGCATTTAAAAATGTACTTCTATTAGTGTGCTAATTCACATTTGCTTTGTATTCTCTTTCACAGTTCCCTTGTGCTCTAGTAATGAAATTTTACATAAAAGCAGACCACAGTCGTTTGATTTTTAGAAAGATATAATGTAAGAAATGTTATTATATCCAATGAAAATATTTTTTGAATACTTCCCATGATCTTAAACCAGAGGTGTTCAATCTTATTCACAAAGGGCTATTGTGGGTGGAGGTTTTCATTCCAACCAAGCAGAAGCCACACCTGAGTCTACTGAAAGCCAACCTCAACTGATTAAACAGGTGGAATCAGGTGTAGCTCATGCTTGATTGGAATCAAAACCTGCACCCACACCGGACCTGTGAGGATATGACTGGCCATCTGTAACTAAACGATGAACCATGATGAGTATATTGTGATGTCATTTGCTATGGTCAGTTGTCCCTCCATTAATCGCACCTTTGTGAGTGATGATCTCAGACATGTCAGGAAAGTTTGTCATAGGCTACACTGACAGTACTTTGGTCTACTCCTGTTCCCTTGGGGAAACAATACATGGTAAATATATTCTGCAAGAACTCCCAGAGAAAATTTGTAAAACCTGAAAAGTACATATTTTATTTATATACCATCTTCACTCAACATGACCACTAATCTATTTATTATAGACCAGTTCTCCGCATCTCTTCTTGTGATTCTCCTTCTTGCCTAACCTACAGCCTTTTACAACTACAGCACAACTCATGTTTCAACAAAAGAGGTAATAGTCTGATAGAGGGCCCCAGTTCACTTCTCATGCCTAGAGGTTTGTCATGGAAAGCTGGAGATTTCATCAAGTCTGACATGTGGTAAACTGCCGCTTCTGCCCATTCCTCAACATCCTTTGTCACGGGTCTATTACCCTCATTCAATACGATCACTATTCTAGCTATCCTACAGTTCACTTCCCATGTGTAGAGGTCAGTCATGGAAAGCTGTGGGTTTCAGAAATTCTAACATCTGGATGTCATCCACAAGCTATAATCCAAGTTAGGTGGTAAACCAGAAATAGACTAATTCTTAAGGACCTGTTGTATAAGAAAGATTAGGTTTTGATTTGCAAAACACATGCAACCACTTGGCAACCCACCTTACCATGTTTCAATGCATGCCAGTATACCGGCCCCAAATCTTCCCCTGGAATGCAACCACCACGAGTGCCCCAGCAATTTCTGGTTTCAGGGAAGTAAGGATACAGGCACTTAGAAAAGCAGTAAGACAAATTAAGGAGTTCGCAGATAGAGCCACACCTGTTTATGAGCCTAAACACCGTGTATTACATTTAACCAGGGTACTTTGTGTAAACTGAGAATGCAGGAAGTTAATTCTTCAGTACATCAATGAGGTGACCTATAAACTACAGACATGGTATTTCTCTTCCACCAGCTGTCTGGGAGGTAGGATGCAATACCTCATACACTGGAAGGGAAATGGTTCTGAGGTGAGATGCTGGCTCCCAGCTCAGAATGTTGTCTAGATCCCGCCCTTAGCAAGGAATTTCACCACACTGCCTTGACTGCTGAGCACCATGTCCCAAAGGCAGCCCAAATGTAAATTTTCTCAATCAACTCGATCCATATCCCCATTTACAATTTGCCAGACTTATGATTACACTGTTCATTCACAGTTGCCTGCACCCAGTCTCACTTCAGTTCTTTACAAAGTCCTGGATTATCCAATGACATTACTGAGCTTTATTCTCGTGCGCATTGTTTATCCGGTTTCGGCTCTGCTTTGTTTTGCTGTCACCATTGTTTCTGGCCTAGTCTGGTCTATTTGTTAATCGCCTGACCGTTTGCCTGCTTTACATCTTTGAGGATTGGTTTGCCCTTTTGGTTTGTCTGCCTTGACTGGTTTTAATAAAGCCCAGTATTTGCATCCAATCCCATCAGATCCTAACAATTATGGTGAAACTAATAAGTTTGTTGAGCATATTTCTAGTCATATTCTATGGTGTTCAAATGCTCTTGCTCAGATGAAGGTCATTTTTGCTTCTTTTTCAAAACAAATGTAATTACACAGAACAAGGTCAATTCAGTCTTGAAACATTAAATAAAGTCACGTTTTTTTTTTTTGCAGTGAATTGTATTTGTGCAAAAATCCCAAAGAACTCCTAATTTCTACCCACACAAACATACCATTCTCACCCGATACAGCCTAAGGTTTGGCAAATGATATCTCTCGTGTAGACCTTGAAAATAAAATGTTTGTGTTTGAAAAGTCCTTGAAAATCCTGGAACTTAATTATTGAGCATCTGTGTGAACACTGAACTCCGTTTCGAATTAGTTTTAGGGTTATGGATAATAACCCTGATATGTTTTTCATTACAGTTATGTGCTTCAACATCATCCAGCACTGCTTCATAGATTACTTCATCCCACCATCATGTGCAGGAAAGGAGAGGCTGTTTTTTTGGAAATGTACACAAGATGATGCATCTTTTCACTAGAATAAACGCAAGGAAATTCTGAAGTTTTGGATTTGATAGTGAAAACAGCTGTACAGGTCACTAAGAGGTCGAGGAACAGTGAAGTGGGAGGGATGGATGGAGGGAGATGGTGCAGAAATGTGACCTTCTTCAGAAGGAATGTAACTTACAGCTTCCAGTTAATCAGGGGAGCCGTCACTGGTTGTGAGTTCCCAGCACTCCCCACATTCATTTCTGGTGCTTATTGCTAGGAGTACTGTTGAGGGGAAAAGTATGAAGTGTGATTAAAGTGGGAAAAGGGCAGAAACAGGAGTCTCACATTGCTGACAATCATGTTCCTGAGCAGGAATGTATGAAACTGACTCATATTTGATGGGAATATGGACTCCATGTAAATGGAAAGATTTAGCTTGAAACTACATTTAAGGAATAAATAAGTGTTTTTCCACATGTATTTATTGATATTTGTAATTTGCTTATATAGTTTCTGGTTTCAGCGAACATCCTCAGCTAATCTTTTCATATACAGCCACTGTTTGAACTGAAGCCTTCTCTTCCTCAATGAAGCCAGGTATCACCTGAGGCAAGAAACACACACACACGCATGTACACACGTGGACAAAATTGTTGGTACCCTTCAGGCAATGAAAGAAAAACTCACAATGGTCACAGAAATAAC
>JAQQZX010000040.1:4454864-4479432 GCA_030068355.1 Notoglanidium maculatum
ACACCTATGGGCAATTTAGAGTAGCCAGTTGACCTAATCTGCATGTCTTTTGACTGTAGGAGGAAACCGGAGCACCCAGAGGAAACCCATGCATGCACGGGGAGAACATGCAAACTCCACACAGAAAGGCACCCTGGGTGATCCTAGCAGTTGCAACAAACTTTACAAACTGTCACATTGATCATTCTGATGGCCTCTTGCTTGAAGTCAACTGGGATTGTCTCCAGCTTTCTTGTGACCCTTAATGGATAAGCGGTATGGATGGATGGATGGATGGAAATAAAAATTCCTTTAAGCATATACACCTAGAATAAGTGACTAAAAGCAAGAAAACATGTGCGGTACTTGGCATCTTGCGCATGACAATGTCTTTGCTTTGAAGTCCACAGCTACTGGAGGATTTGCCTTTGTAAGGTCAATGAGTGCATTAGGACCTCACATTTCTTTATGCAGCGGTCCTGCTCTTAAACAGGAGGAGAGGCGTGTCAGTTCTTTAAAAGGTCTGCTCATTCCCTGGAGCATCCCTGGCACCTTGTTAAGGGCAAAAGGTTTACAATCGATAGCTCTTATCAAATTCCTCACCAGTACATCATGGGCTCCTAGTGGGAATTTTCTCCACACAGATACTCACAGACATACACACACACACTTGCTACACATCTCTAAATGTCTGAGCAGAACACCATAGAGCATTGCTGTCCACTTTCAAGCATTGTGATAACTGTATTGAGCATGGACCATGTACTCAGACTGAGACCTTTTTTTTGGTCTATTGGGAATTCTGTCCAAATCCTTTCAGTCCATTACACTCTCATATAAACAGTAACACAATCATGGTTAAATACCTGACCAGAACACAGTGGGTATTAGAGGGGTATTATCACCATCTCTTATTGGAGTGAACACTTATTCCTGGACTTGGTGTACTTCATGAACTCAGTGACAGCTGGCCATGATGCTGGATATAAGGGTTTAACATGTAGTAAGTCATTGTTATATTTACATTTCCAGCATTTGGGAGACACCCTTATCCAGAGCGACTTACATTTTATCTCATTTATACAACTGAGCAATTGAGGGTTAAGGGCCTTGCTCAAGGGCCCAGCAGTGACAGCTTGGCAGTGCTGGGATTTGAACTCATGACATTCCGATCAGTAGTCCAACGTCTTAACCACTGAGCTCCCACTACTGTTACTATTGTGAACCTTATGGTAGGCTGTGTGAATCTACAATCTGGGCTGGAAAGAAATCAGCCCCAACTTCTACTTCAACTGGTCTTGGTACCACAAGAGTAAAATAATCCACTTTGATGACCTGGATGCCAAAAAAGCTTTTCTTTTTTTTTCTTTGAAAGAGAGTAATAGAGTAGTCCTGGTAGCCCAGCTGTAAGCACAGCTCCTAAGAAAGTTGGATTCTAAAGTATAGCCATATTTCTGCCCTGAGACACACTGCACTCTGTATAAAACAATAGAAGGAGTCTCTGGTGTGTGACCTGGTTCTCAGACTCACCGTATTGCTTGCTGACACCCCATATGGCCTGAAATATGAAGGTGTGTCTGACACAGCTGTTCACCTGCAGGTTTAAATAGTGTAGAGGTCAGGGTGAACATGAACGCCATACTGCTTTTGGCATATTGTGCATCTCTCATGGCCTAGAAAGCCCTATGTGTGTGTGCGTGTGCAACAGCGGTGATGTGAGGACATCTGCAATAGTGCCTTATAGATGCAATCGTGTTGCAGCGACATGTGCGCTGAAAGTAGAGGACACGAATACTTTATGCTGTTCTGCTGTTGGTGTGGTGTGTGCGTGGGGGTATGTGGTTGGGTGGGTGGTTGAGTTGCTATGTGTGTATGTGTGTGTTCATTGAGGTTTACCTCTGCTGCCTCTGTTCTACATGCCACCATCGTAGAAGTCTAAATTGTGTGCAACTGAGCTTTCAAAGAGAGAGTTGAGTACACATCGTTGGACAGGATTTATAAGAACACCTTATAAATCATAAATGTGACATGAGAAGGTTTACATTATACACAGTGCTATAAAAGGCAAGTCATGATATAGTGTGAAAAAGAGAGAGAAAATGAAGTGATGGCATCGTCTAAATTTTGCAGCAGCGTTTGGACAGAGTCATGTTTAACCTTGAATGTGTTTTTGATAGCTTAAATATTTATAAGATGAACAGGAATGTTTTTATAGGAAAATCAACGATGGGGTGGTGTGATGTGGTCGAATACGAAGCAGGGTTACTGTTAACACCATAATATCAAATTTCAGGTCAATGAAAAATGCTATTTTTAATATTGTATTCCTCTTATACCACAAATATGTAATGACCCATTTCTCAGTGTAACGGCCAATATTTAGTACTTTATTTTATGTAACAGTTTTTCAGTACTAATAGCTAATTACCCAGAATCCCCCAAACATTAGTGTATTTTATATTACTATTTTTGTAAGGAGTCTCCAGTTTCAGTGCTAGAGGTAAAGCTATTCCTCTACATTTTTTTTGACACACGCTTTCACAAATTTGCATTTTGCGGTTTCTTGAGAACAAGTTGCAGGTTTTGTTTTTGTCTTTTGAGACAAATGAAAGACAGGCTTCTGAGATAACAGCTGTACATAGCTGTAACAGTAACCTACATTCCACGTCATTAAATGTCAATTGAAATGGTCAAGCAGTATGATGTGTCATTCTTTAATGAATAAATTGAGCGAATATAAGAGGAATAAAGCTACAGTGCCCTGCAAATGACACAAAAAGAAAAAAATATATCTCACGACTACGTTTTGCTAATTTGTTCCTACGACTGTATATCTATTCCTTCCCTCGTTTTAGCTAATTCAAGGCCACGTTTTAATAATTCGTTCCCTCGTTTGAGTTCAATTGTGGTCATGTTTTAATAATTCCATTTGCTCGTTTCAGTTCAGTTGTGGCCACTTTTTAATAACCCCTTCCCTCGTTTTATTTCAATCATGCCATGTTTTAATCATTTTAATATATAGTATATGACACTTTGGAATGTGCTGTTATAAGAACCTAATTAACTTTGCAGTAGTGTGAGGTCATTAGTGTAGCTAAAGTATGTCACAATGCAAGTTAGCTTAATAGCAGGGATTGCTAAATTTAGCAAACAGCTTCCATTTTTAAATAGTTCAAAAAACTCAATTTACCAGTGATTTTAGATCACGTCAGGTTGAACCAGCACAGTTGGAAACTCTGTCACTATCACCATGTGATTTATGTCAGGAAGTTAATTCACGTCTTCATTCTCAAACGAGCTAATTCTTCTATATTGCTCGTTCTCTGTCGGGAAACGTCGGTTGAGGAATGTGGACTCTGAACAAACTTGCTTATAGCTGTGAGTATGGCTTTAAATTCCACACATATCTGAAGCTTTGCTCTGCTCCTCCACCTCCACCTCAAGCTTCTTGCCTCTGTGTGTGTGTGTGTGTGTGTGTGTGTGTGTGTGTGTGTTGCACTTACCTGAGGCCAGAACACGTTGAACTGAACACAATCAATATATGCTATATAAACATTGCTGTTAAACAAGTTTGTTCTAAACAGATATAATTACAGTCATTAGTGTATGAAATACATATTTCATATTTCTTCATACTTCATTAGTGTAAATTAGTAATTCTATCATCTCACTGAAATTTAATGCATGCTGTTTTATCATGCTGAATATTCATTACAGTTCCTTGTTACTATTTTTTCCTAATCTTTTATCATGGGTTACAATGTAATTGTAGCTACATGTCTATCTCTTTTACCTTTTAAAAATCTTGGTACGGCGTTCATTCATCACAGGTCATGCACACGTTCCGTCATGTGATACGTTGTGCATGTGACATTTGTTTGCAGGTTTTGGTCAACCTAGAAAAAAAAACCAAGCTACAAGATCTGTGCATCTTAGCTGTGCTTTTGTAGCTGTATCAAATATCAAGCTAACTACGTACATTTAACCGTGGGAATGGCTTCCGGCAATCTATGAGCAATAGAATGACGCAATCAAATCGGTGAAGAAAATGTTAGTTAAATGAGAAAAATTGTAAATGTTAGGAAAATGAGTAATGGATGTGAGTCGGCTCATACTTATCACATTTATCAGGAACATATAGCACTTGGAATGACAAAGATGAACCTGAGTCTTAATGAGAGCAGAATGTAGACTGAATGTAAACTATAACACTGAAATTCATTACAAAATGTATTAGATAGAGGACATAAGTATTCACCCCCCCCACACACAATTTAATGCTTAATATGATACAATCTGGAAATGAAATGGACTTAATTGGGATTTTATGTGAAGAATCTTCACAAAATATCCAACATTTCGGTGGCGTTATGCAGGAGAGATCGGGGGAAAATGTAAATTATGATTGCGTAAGTATTCAACCCCATCGCTGCACAACCTTAGTTCTGGTGCAACCAGTCACCAACAAAAGTCGTCTTGAATGGAATTCAGTTGTCAAGTGTCATGTGATTTCAATATAACTGCACCTGTTCCTGGAAGAGCTCAGACTGGAGGTAAATTTGTGGGTTCCACAACATTGAAATATTGTGATTAATGGGGGAGAAAAACATCAACTTCAGGATTTGTCACCTGTAGCTCTGCTTTGTGCCAGGCCACATCACACTACCTTCATTAATTATTTTCCTAGAGCAGCAAGCCGTGTTTTATCCCTTACTTATGGTGTATAGCATATAACCAATTTTTTGAGCAATTCCATAGACAATGTCACATTTCATTCTTACTTTGTTCTCAATTCCTATAGTGGTTTCACCCAACAATTAACCACACAATTTCTATAGTGTGTGAAAGACTGTTTCACTGTTGCCTTATTGACTGTAAAGCAAAACAGCCACATCCATTCCCAACTGAGAATTTTCCTCTGCAATGTACTACAATACCTTTAAACCTGCACGTGAAATCTTTTGCATATGATATTTTACATATCATTACAGTGGTGCCGTAAAGATAACCATGATATATCTTTAATATTTAAATAAGCATTTGACCTTTGAATATTTTTCTGTATTCTCCCTGAAAGGTTGCATGACTAAATATGCAAACTCGGTTCACTGATATTAAGCTTATGCAAGCAATAAAACACTTCGCAAGTCAACGTGAATCTGGAACATTGGTCATCCCTGCAATCTGGACATACAGAGTAATGATCTGTTTTCACCATCACTGTTGTGCTTTTTGGTGTTTTGCATTGACATCAGCTGCAGAAGAGGAGTCATAAAGGACTGTTGGTAAACGTGGGATGATGGAGGGATGGCGATAAAGGTGAGGGATAGATTAGATGAAGGGATCTGGATAGGAGGTACTGGAGTTCATCCATGACGTCAGCTCACAGATCGGGTTTCTCCATCTCTGGCTGATTCGGTGGCCTGGTGCTCGTCATCACGCTGTTTGTTTCCAGTCCAGCAGGCATTTCACCCCACCTTTACTTCATATGCATCTTTACAGCACAAATAACTTTTTTTTTTCCTCCACCGAGCTTAGTGCGTATGTGTGTATGTGTGTGTAGGTGGGTGTGTCTTCTAGCAATCCCTGTGCTGACGTACGTGCTTGTAAATGTAAACATAGATAGGAACAGCTTACTTTGGCCAGCTTCCGAGTCTTTGTTCAGTCTGGAGAGTTTTTGTCGTGCTTTCTGAAAAGCTGCCCTGTAATGTGACTGATGGAGGGGGCGTCGGATGGCAAGATCTACACAGAGCAGAAAAGGAAAGCTTTAACATGTGTGTGGGTGTAATTAGGCTTGCTATTGATAGAGCTGCCTGTTTTATGTACTGCTTAAACTGCTGTTAAAATAGAGATGCTGCACACACACACACACACACAAATACACACACTTTTATACATATAATTAGAGAGACAGACTGAAAGAGGTGAACAGGAGATATAAATAGTGTCAAGTGAAGGAGGATGAGAATGTTTGTCAGTGTTTTCTGTCTGTATTTACTGTTTTAGACTGCTTTAATTTAATTATTTTCTGATTTTAAGATTAAATTACAATGATTTCTTTTCTCCATAAGTTCCTGTTTTGTTTTGTTTTTTAAATATTTTTTATAATCATATCAGACATAACATTAAAACTACTGACAGGTGAAGTGAATAACATTGATTACCTCATTACAGTGTCATTTGTCAGGAGGTGGGATATATCAGGCAGCAAGTGACCTGTCAGTTCTCGAAGTTGATGTGTTGGAAGCAGGAAAAATTGTGAAAGCAAATTGTGTTGGCTAGACGATGTGATTCCTAGAGCATCTCCAAAATTATGGGTCTTGTGCGGTGTTCCTGGTATACAGTGGTTAGTACCTACCAAAAGTGGTCCAAGGAAGGACAACCGGCGACAGACTCATGGGCACCCAAGGCTTATTAGTGTGCCTGGGGAGCAAAAGCTAACCAGTCCGCTCTGATCCCACAGAACAGCTACGGTAGTACAGATTGCTGAATAAGTCAATGCTGGCTGTGATAAACATGTCAGAACACACAGAGCCTCGCAGTTTGCTGCATATGGAGCTGCGTAGCTGCAGACCGGTCAGAGCGCCCACGCTGACCCCTGTCCACCACAGAAAGAGCTTACAATGGGCACGTGAGCATCAGAACTGGACCGTGGAGCAATGGAAGAAGGTGCCCTGGTCTGATGAATCACGTTTTCTTTCACATCATGTGAGTAAGAGATGACACCATGATGCGCTATTGGAAGAAGGCAAGCCAGTGGAGGCAGTGTGATGCTCTGGGTAATGCTCTGCTGGGAAACTTTGGTCCTGGCATTCATGTGGACGTTACTTTGATATGTACCACCTACCTAAACATTGTAGCAGACCAAGTATACCCCTTCATGGCAACCGTATTCCCTAATGTAAGTGGCCTCTTTCAGCAGGATAATGCCACACTGCAAAAATAGTTCAGGAATGGTTTGAGGAACATGACAAGGAGTTCAAGATGTTGACTTGGCCTTCAAATTCCTCAGATGTCAGTCCACATCTGTGGGATGTGCTGGAAAAAACAAGTTCAATCCTTGGAGGCCCTTCCTCAGGACTTAAAGGATTAGCTGCTAACGTCTTGGTGCCAGATACCACAGCACACCTTCAGAGGTCTTGTGCAGTCCATGCATCAATGGGTCAGAGCTGTTTTGGTGGGACATGGAGGACCTACACAGTATTAGGCAGGTGGTTTTAATGTTATAAGATGAACTAAAATAAGATCTGGGTTCAAGCTTGCTTTATGCGATGGATTCAGTCAATAACCAAAAAGTTAGGTTGATTCCAAAATATATATATATATTTTATTTTTTTTTTACTTAATTCACCCTGATCAGTATAGACAGCCATTTGTGAAAATCCTCTTGCACACACTGTAACACAGATACAACATGACAACCCTAACATGTTGGCATAACATGTTTCTCTTTGCTCTCTATGCTCATTCTTCCACTCTTTCTTTCTTTGCACATTTGAAGAATTTGTTCTCCATCAACCAAAGTTTGTGCAGTCCTTGAGAGGGATAGAGAGAGAGGGGTACATTGAGACATTCAGGAGATGGAAAGACATAAAAAGAGATATAAAAGGCTTCAAGGTTTCTCTGGCCCTGCAAAAAAGATTTCTAAAGCACTACTAGCTATTCGTTCATTATTTCTTCAAAAAACTTGCATCTGCCGTGCTATTTATATCGCTTAATATTTTTCTGAAGTAGTTTATACTCCATGAAAATAATGGCACTCGAATATGTCCATGTATCTGAAGTTTTCGGATTAATTTTTGAGCAGAGCATAGTCCATGTACAAGGCCATGATTATACAGCACCATTAGGAAAATGCACGCTGCTATAAAAAGCATGTATGAAAGGCAGATGACTGCATTTCTCCTGCAGAGGCCAAACCAGGTAACATTAGGTCGCAGGATCACATCGACAGAGCTGGTGTTAGGTGACCCAACTGACCCAACTGGGCTTTTTAACATTGCCTAAGATGAATTATTCACAAATTCACACCTCTAAGGGGAAACCACATCGCATTCCAGTTTCACCTGTGTTTCCACATGTCCTTTATTAAAGCACTAAATAAAGGTGTGTATCAATTACTATATACAAGACACTGTTTATGAGTTTTTACTAGAAATATTTGTGACATGAAAAGGTGAAAGAACATGTGATTTGGGACTTATGTCACTAAGAAGAGACATAAAAATACAAGGACCATGCTACTGTAGCTAGCTACAGGGATAAATACCTTGTTCTCTGATCAGCGCATTAAAGGTACAACAGGGCATTCTGTATCAGTGACAGGCTCGTGTGTTACAGGTACTGTTATGGGGTTACCCTTATTCACTTCCTATAACACCAGATGCAGAAATTATTTCTCTAATAACATATTTATATATATACATAAATTAAAATATGTATGTATATATGTGTGAGTGTGCGTGTGTGTTTTGGCTGCCACTTCTCACCGAAACTTTTTCTATTCTTTTCTTTTTTGTCTTTCTGTGTTTGATGTTTTGTTGTTTTTGTTCTTTGTCCGTTCGTTGTCGGTTGTGGCGTAGCTCCAGACCTAATGTTGAGCATCAGGTTCCTCTGACCTTGGTATACCATAAGTGATGTGTGCGCACTTGCTCGATATGGACTACGGTGTGCCTGTTGCTCTCGTCCATGTCGGGGCTGTTCACTGCTTTGAGCACCGATATTTCTGTGGTCACTTTGTGGATCCATGGCTCAGCGTTCTCGGCATTGTTGCCCGGTGGCATTGCGGCTGTGCAGGCTGTGTGTGTCTTTCAGTGGGACTGTGAACAGCTACGCCACTGAAGATCCATCCTGACAGCTTTTCGAGGACTCAGTTGTTTTTTTTATTGTAATTGTGTAATTGTAAAGCACCTTTGGGTGGGAGAGCCTCCCACATTTTAAACTTTTTTTCTTTACCAATTGACCACTACTGTGTGTGTGTGTTCCCAATGCTTTATGGGAACACACACAGTCCTTCAACCAAACAAAAAAAATGTTAAGTCATTATGTTTGCTCTAGAGCTTGAGACTGATGTTTTAGTAGTCCGTTTCCCTAGAACCAGAGATGTACACAAATATGAATACATTATTCAGACTGAACAGAAAATATCTTCTAAACAGATACAAATATGAATAGATGTACTATTCTTTTTTTTTTTTTTTAAAGAAAGCTTGCCAGAAAATTGGTGAATAGGGCAAAACAAAAAGAGTGTGGCGATCTGATATGCAGCTCATGGAACAAAGAAAGAGCATCATTTATGTGAGTCAGTGTGCAAAACCACATAGTGTTTATTCATTCATCCTTAGTAGCTGCCTGGTTAAGGTCACGGAGGTTTAAATTAGGTTACTAGTTTGTTTATATTTTAGGAAATAAACCCAACAAAATGTCATGGCAGGTACAAACAAAATTAACATCTAAGCTAGTGGGATTTTCATGCACATCTCTAAGGCTACGTTCCCATTACAAGCCTCATCGTTCGATTCTGTTTTTTGCTCAGATCAGACTTGTCTGTCTTGACAGTTTACATTCATAATTACAGTTGACTTGTATATAACTTGTATTGATACATTTTTGCACTGGTCATCTATGTCACCAACACCACAAAATATATTTTTTGAGATGACTCATGGCATTAAAACCAACAAAATGGAAGTGTTAGTAGCTAATGTATGCATCGCATTTTGCTCTGGAGGACGTCAGTCGGTCAGCTGTAGCTCTCGTCCACTGCTGCTTTTCTGCACTGCCGGTGTTCTGCCGATTTATGCTACCTTGTCGAAACATGCTACCCTAGAGCAAATAAATGGTACCGATAGCAGAGAATAAACTTGATCTTAGCCGTAGCCCTTAACCTAATCCTAACCTTAACCCTAAGACTTAAAGCCTAAAGTTAACCCTAAAATCTTAAAAGAATGATGACGTCTGCGCTCAGTGCATGTGTAAAAGCAAAAAGCCACATGAATTCCCATCTGACCGTTTTCATTCATGTCGCTTGGCCGCAAATCGCATATCGGATTTAGGACCACATAAGAAAGTGACTCAAATCTGATTTGAATAGATTAGTCCATGCAGCCCAAAAAACATCAGATCTGTCTCAAATTAAGCCAAAAAAATCTGATTTGAGTCACTTTAGTCTCTTAATGTCAACATAACCCAATTGAGACTCAGGTGATGTAGCTGAGGTTGAGGAATTGTCAGGCCACATGCATGCATTTCTAAATCTGAATACAGATAAGAAAATTTAGAGCACTAAACAGATACAGATACAGAAATTTACATTTGCGTTACACCTCCACCCAGAACTATACCATAGTGGTGCAGAATGACAGTATCAGTAACAGAGTTCAACATTTGGATTTCACTAAAGAAACATCGTATGCTTCAAAGCCTCAAAGCTTACATACATACATGTCACACCTTGACCACATAGAGAGAGAGAGAGAGAGAGAGAGAGAGAGAGAGAGAGCGAGAGCTGCAACCTAATGTTGCCGTATATAAACATTCTTCTCTCACATAGGCTTTTTTCAGAGTCTTCTGCTATATGGAGCGATGAGTGGGTTGTGCAGGCATGTGTTCCTCCACTTTGTTGCTGTGGGAGGCTCGGTGATTCAGACACCTCAGCTGCACCAGGCCAAGGTGTTTTCTCTTTTTTTGCTTTGCAGAGGACAAACTTTTGCTCAGTTACTGTGTTTTTTTAAAAATGCCACTTGAAGTTTTGCATTAGTCACTTACCATGCTGACGGCTCTTGGTGTCCTACTATAAAGTGACAAACATGACAAGGTGTGCTATTTTAAGAAAATAATCAACAAAACAAGGTGGTGTAATGTGACCTGACATGAATCAGAGTACTCTTAATACCACAAGGTTGATTATTTTCCAACAAGTGTATTATTCCTTTTATACCACAGCAATTTACTTATGATAGCACATCACACATTTAATCTGTTTACTATTACATTTAAGGTTGTGGGACATCCGCGAAACATGTTATTTCCTGTTATCACTTATAAACAGTCGTTTCCTCACCAGCCTCTCTCTTTTCTCTCTCTTGAAGTTAAGATGCATGTAACGTACTCTAGGTTAAGTGGATGAGGCAGGACTCAAGTGTGCAAATGCCACGTGGTATTTATTAAGAGTAATCCAGTAATCATTAACTTAATTCCAGGTGGAGGGCAGGCAGACAGGCAGACAATTAATGCACAGGCACACAGCATCAAATAAGAATAATCCATAATCATAAACATGAAAACAGTCACAGGTTAAAAGCAGGAAGTATAATTAGGAACAAGGAAACAGGGGAAACCAAGGCTCTGAAGCGCACAATAACAATCAACGAAACTTATATGACATCACAACAGAGTATATAAAATAATAGTACAATAAATACAAATTATTAAATTTAGATGAATACAAATTAATCAAGGGTTAGACACAGGACAGCTGGACACGTTCAGGCAACACACCAATGACAGAACGGGGGGTGGCGACAAGACCTGAATCAAAACAAAGCCTCATGTCGACGTGAACAAAAAAAGCGCATGAGGGAATCAAAACAGAACATGAGTACAGTGTTCCTCTTCCTCGGGCTTGGAAATGCACCACACACTAAGAGAAGGCATTTGTCATAACGCAGCTTGTCATGTTACCATAAAACACCAAAGCTGTCAGTCCTGAAGACATTTTAAACAGTATTTATTTGTTTATGTGGAGCTTCTATCCACCACACCAGTCCCTGTGCAAGCTATTATAGAAATGATAACAGATTAGATTAAGAGCATTCATATAAACCTGTGATTTTCCTCAACATGTTCTGATCAATCAGGCTCATAAATTCACCCTCAATAACTTATAAAGCCAACCCTTTGTCTTTATAAACTGCCTCCAACCTGTTTCATATCCCCTAAACATTTTCAATACTTTCAGTTCATTACTTTCATAATATCAAGCTCATTCCCTGTAGTTCACACCAAACATCTTTGGTGGACATCTCCTGAACAAAAAAAAAAAAGATTGTGGATTCTTTTCGTTAGTTGACTTCGTGGAAACTACTCCCACATTTCATTTTTAGTAATTCAAAATCAATTCTGTTTTTGGAGATACAATATAAAACAGAAGTACATGTTTCTGTTTTCCATTCAAAAAACCATGGGGGGTGCAAACTTTTGCTCTTGAATGTATTTGAAGGAACTGATGACTTCATCCAAACATTTCAAATTTTGGTATTGGTTTATCACATCAAAATGGATTCTGTGCTGAAATTCATCATCAGATTCAACACGCAAGAGCATTTAGATGAATCCAGCTCAGGAAGGATGTGAGTTCAATTTGTCGTGCTGCCAGAAAATCACTTCTGGGCCCTCAGGCTAGACCCTAAACCTTCACATGGTCAGCTTGGTCTTTGGATCAAATTCTGCTTTATTTATAAGTTGCTTTGGATACAAATATCAGAACATGAAATATCCTAGTACAGTAGCAACGTAACTAAAAACAACACGCTCCATAATTAAACAGAAATCATGACTGTATTTCACTTCTCCTTTCCTGGCGAAACTCACAGTTTGATGGCCATTGATGGTGAGGTCACAAAACTTCCTGTTTACATTTGTCCTGATTGGCTGTTGCCTAGAGAGCCAGCTAGACATTTCATTCATGCTTTGTACAAGGGGGAAGTGCACAGGCCTCAATACTCACGAGGGGCTTTACCCGGATGGCCGAGCAAAATTACTCACAGTCACTGTGTTTTGATGCAAAGCACATCAGGAGGAAGTGAGCTGGGAAAATCCCACCGGCTCAAGGGGGTGGGTTTTGGAGAAAAAACCCTGGATGGGACAACTGAATAAACGGGTAACTTTAAAATGAGTATGGCTTTGCGTGTATAAATGTGTTTGCAGTGAAGAGGAAATAGTTGTAGTGCAAGTCCCTATGGACAATTTCCTCATGAGATAAGAGTTAGGAAAGCAAAGCACAAGAGATTGTGGCTGTGACGCATGTCACATAGCAATGATGGTTGATTACTGCTTCTGCTTTCCATGGGGAGAATATACACTTTGGCTTAATGTTGCGTTAGTCATGATTTGTCAAGATTGGAGCGCCTGGTCCCGTTCACACCTGGCATTAACATCCGTCTTGAGTGATCCAATTATAAGTGGACAGCTGAAACACATAGCTGTTTACACCTGGTATTATGAATGCGTCTCCAGTGACCGCTTATGATCGGATTTCATGCATCGAAGCCACGAAGAGCAGCTGCGTTCGTCATTAGCCTCTCCAAGTGGTGGAGAACTCTATCCTTCAGCGCGATTACGTGTCCTCCGGCTGGGGCAATGGCAAAGTCGATTAGGTGGTTCTTCACTAGGATGCGTATAGAGATGCTTTAGTGTTCACACTAAATATGTTTTGTGGTCATGTGTGTTCCAAACCACTTCCCTAAATGTGAAATACAAAATTGGAAGGAATTTTAAAGCCACCCACAAAAAGAATGCCATTCAACTGCTTTATAGACAAGTTATAAGGCTATAAAATCACAAAATTCAAATTACAAGGATGACCAAGAGTATCCCTGTTGTCCTGTTTTTCTCTGTAATGAGCTTTCATGGGTTTTTCAGCTGACCACCATTATTGGTGTTAGCTGGTAAACAACATTATTAGCTGTATGAATCCTCTATAAAGGTGGTTCATTCAAAGCATACCTAGCTTTCTAAGTGATAAAAATATATCTACATGATTTGTTAGATAAAGGCTGTATATTACTAACTGCTTTGGTTTTGCATTTGGAATTTTGGAGTTTCATTGCAAAACTAATCACATGCTTGCAGAAAAGTCACATGAATTCACACATGTTTCATGTGTAGGGCATGTGCTTTTATTTTTCATGATTTTTCATGAGAATTTATTTTCACATCTGATCACATAACATTCACATGATGTCCCATGATTACTTGAGTACACGAGCAATCAGTACATAAGATGGTGAAATACACCTTCACACTTTTTTCTTTTTTTGTTGCAAAACCTAGCATTGGTAACATTGCCACCTCACAGCTGCTCTCACATCTCTGTGTGACTTTCCATAAGGTTTGGTCTGGTCTTATTCCTCCTCCCAAAAAAGATTCTGGTAGATGAACTGGTTATTCTAAATTGCCTGTGGGTGTGAACGACTAAGTGAATGTGTGTGCATTGTGCCCTGCGTTACACCATTCAGGGTGCATAGGCTCTGGATTCACCGTGACCTTGACCAGGAACTTCAATGTTTACTGAAGATGAATGAATGAATGAACGAACTATTACAGACTTTCAAACTTAAGCACTTTATACCAGTTGAAGGTATTGCAAATTCTTTACAAGTCATTTCTGAACCACCATCATCATATATAAACATAGTTTTATAGTGTTTTCCCATTTTATAGTTTTCTTTTTCCATTTGTTTTTAAGACCCCTAATTAATTGTACTCATTATCTGCTCCTGTCAGTAGCTACTGTTTATTCAGGCTCAAATTTGACCCCAAATAAACATGACAGGGCAGTGGAGAGACCAGGGCCTCACACACAAACCCACGTACACTGCCCTCTGTCTCTCTTGTGTGCCCCGACCTGCCAGAAAGGAAGATTTAATCCCTTAATTTGCTGGGAGCATTGTTAAACAAAGCTAGGCTTTTAGGGGCAGCCCCCTAATTGAGACAAGTGATGGTCGTTTCCTCCTGGAGTGCCTCGGAATGTTGGACAGGTATGTCGGTAACCTGTGACCCTTAGCCATGCCATCGTTGACATAAAAGCTGACCCCGCCTGAACTGCAGCTCTCTGGCCGCCTTTTCCCACCAAACCCTGGACTTTGATGTCTGTTTCGATGGTTTCTGATAATCCTTCTATAGCTTAGGACAAGACCTTTCAGGACCAAAGTAGCTAATAATATGGGATAATATGGAAGGGTGACCTATTGGTAAAATTACCCCTTGCTGGTTTTCCTTTCTGGGTGGGATGTATGAGGTTATTCCTCTTAATTTAGACCAGAGGTCAGGGATGTCAGCAAAATTGTGACGACATCTTAAGGGTCTACCAGATCATGAGAAGAAATGCCAGTGAACACTAAGAATAACATCCGTCTCATGGGCCGTCATAGAAGAAGTCCAAGCGCATGGCTGGCGAGTTGTAAAAAAACTTCCTGTACAAATTCTATGGGATCATAAACCAATAATGGTTAACAAAATTTCCATTCGTGCAGTGCAGCTCCATCTGACCTTACAGTGTAAATATACAGAACATTTCTCTTTAACTACCCTGTTAGTGATTGTGTTTGTGCTGAGAAGAGAGTCTCTGTTTGCTGGGTAATCTTTTTGCGCCGACTCTGGCTTCTTAAGCCATTTCTCACACCTGTGTTCTCACCATTCCTCTAAGCTTTTATGTCATTCAAGCAAGAGCTTGAGAAAATCTACCCTCATATGCACACAAACACACACACACCCACACCCGTTATTCTCAGCTTGAGAACCAATACAAAAGAAAAGGTCAGAGCAGCTGCGACACTGATTCCAGGCTCTATTTTTAAATCCAGACATCATCAGCATGATTCTTCATTCCTCTTATAGTGTATTAAAAAGTACTCCACACTCACAGTCCCGCAGGTTAAAATAGCCCTGCCTGTAACAGCTAGTGTATTTTTACCATTGTGATGATGTCAAGCTTGTTTAAAGTGTTGATTTATCCAGGTTTTTACATTGTATTCAATGGTAGTAGGTCCCTTATTCCAAGGAAACTTGACACGAAACTCTGACACTAAAGTCTGTGGGGTTATTATTATTATTATTATTATTATTATTATTATTATAAGTGATTCTAAGAGTCTTTGAAATGGACTTCAGAACAGGAGGAGGGTTTCGTCTACTTGTAGACTGGCCGTCAGATGAAGGGGGAGGGGTAGTGTGTTTTTGTTGCTGTCTGTTTAAACAAAACAGTGGCATGCTTTGACTGGGATGAGGATGTTGTCGTTTTCTGTGTCACCTCGTCTGAGATATATAGGCTGATAGTTAGCTTAGCTACAGCTTAGGCTACTCTACACCTAAAAGTACCCTATTTAAATGAATGCTATACTTAAAGAAATATAATAATAATAATAATAATAATAATAATAATAATACTGCAGAGCGATGAATCAGTCATCTTTCTTTTAAAACACAAGACTGACCAAGATCAACCAACCCCTAATCACTTAAAAAAGAAAGTGCCCCCGAATTACTGACAAGATCTAGGTAACTCAATGGAATAGAGATACATATGTTCTGTACATCATGTTATGGTGTATATGTAAAAAGAGCACTGATCAATAGTACCACATTATTCATCACTATTACCCTACATTACTAGTGGGGAAAAAATGTTTTTGTTGCTGTGCTAGTTCATCCTCATACACCTCTGTAACAATATTTTGGCTTAGTAGTATTCTTAGACCCAGATTTATTTGCATAAGTGAAAATATGTTTTTGATGGAGACTACAGAGCACTTCTGTATAAGGATGCGGATAAGGACGACTGCCAAATGTTGTAAATGTAAATGTGGTTACGCTAACAGCCTCACTATTTGTAGCAACGCTAGTGCCCAACATTGCATCACAGACAACCACTCATTGAAGGCTTTTATCCTGTTACATCAACAAGCTCTGGTGCATTCCTTGACTACTCACCAATCATTTTTCCAAAATTTGTACACCTGTTTGGATGACAGCATAAACCAGACTTGTTCCTCAAGGGCTGATCATTGGGGTTTAGGATTTAAAATCTTCTGATCACCAGCTCTGAATATGGGCTATCCCTGCCCATTGTTTTGCTTCACTTTGCAATGAAGTAGTTCCTAAGGCAATGTGATGTCTGAAAACTGACATACTGGGGCCCCTTGTGTTTTGTGTGTGCCTGGGAAATAGGGGGGTATTTAAATGAATCCAAGGACATGGTGTTTACTGGAAAGTATAAAGGATTCTTTTAGCCCGGAGCACACTATCCTAATATTCTCCAACAAACTCACGCAGACATTGGCAGCTGGCCTACAATGTTCCAGATAAAGACCTGACAAGCTAAATGAAAGGAGGGAGAACATTTTTGAGAATCCCAGCAATCCCCCAAAGGTACAGCAGGCTGACCTAATGTTTGGGTTATTTCGAGATGGCTAGGTCAGTGTGCTCTGGACATGCTCTGGACTTAAGGAGAGAAGCTTGTCTCCTTGCCTCCCGTCTGTCTATCCACCTGTTCCAACATCCAGCAGCGGGTTAACACAGCTGTGGAGGAGATTATTCATTGCGCTTGATTGATGGGCAGGCATGTGTTCCCTTAACGGCAAGTGGTGAAGCAATCTACTGGAAATCCAGAGGGGTCACACCTCACTGTCGCTGTCATCCTCAGGTGGCAAAATGGGGTTAGGGTGTTAAGAATGGTGGGTTTATTGCAGGGTGCTCCAGAGGGGAATGTCATAACAGACTTCTTTCCTCGTGAAGTTTGCTGAGTGAAATGTCAAAGGTGAGGAATGGAAAGGGTGATTGACAGTCTGGACATGAATTATGAAATATAATACAGGATATTTAAATACATAACAGACAATAACCATATGATCAACTGCATTGTAAATAATAGCTGTTACTGTTTGTTTTAAGAATAAATTGCAGAAACTTGTGATGCATTTTTACAGAAATCACAGCTTTTCATGAAGAAAGCATTTCCTATTGTTGACCATGACTGCGTTTGCCTTATTTGCGTTGAAAATACTTTTATTAGAGATGGTATGAGATACAGTAAAATGTTCTTACGTAGCCTAGGCTAATGACTATATTGTGTTATACTGTGTTAAGTAGGACACATCGATTGCTAATGAACTAGAAGATTACAAGTTTAGGTAGTTATAATACCTATAACTAATAGTACCTTCTGGATTTTTTTTAGCAGTAGCTTCTTGGAAACCTAATTTTTGCAAAGTAGCTAATCCCTAGTGAAAATTAGTTACATGCTAGAAAAAGTAATTCTAGTTTGCTGTATTTTTACTATGATCCTTCATGGTACATACGGATCGAATAAGTTAAACGAGGTGCACAATACTACCAAGGTTTTATTGTTATGCTCGATTCTAATTATGTTTATTACGTATTCAACCATTATACTACCATGAATTTTCTCCTGTGTATTATGACCAGGTGTTAAATTAAAGGGATCCCAAGGGAATACAGCTCCACCACATTTAGTTTATACGAGCAGCACATGGAGCTCCGGTACTATAATTTAATGAAAATGTAAATCATACCATGGTATAATGGTGATAATGATAAAAATGATGATGTAATATGGCTTCATACTGTTTTATAAAGAAATGCTTTCATTTAAAAATTGTTAAGAAAGCCTAACATGTATTTCTCCAGTCAAAGCACTTGTTATCCATGGTAGCGCGTCACATAGTAACATAAATTGAATGTCTTCCTATACTTACTGGAAGTCCCAGTTTAACCCCACATTATGTGAAAAATGATGCAGAACATCCACAAAACAAGTTAACTCTGAATATCACTTACATCATAGATAGCTTGTCATTTTACTAAAAAAAACTGAAGTCCTTTGTCCTTATGATTTTCCCTTGGCGCATTAATATGTCTGTGATTTGCCTTGCAGCCAGAACTACTGTCATAGCTGCTGTTATAGAAAATTAATCAACACCTTCTGACCAATCATATCCCAGAATACATCAGAACATATTCGACTACATCTGTTGTATTCAAAAACATATGTAATTCTTACACCATGGCAGGAAACATGGTTAGTTTCTATAATAACACAAACTGTTTAAATAAATAAATTAGGCTATTTTGTATGTGGTTAGAGCATTCTAAGAGTACAGGCACAATTTGTTTTCTATTACGTAATGGATGTGTGGGTTAATAAGGACACCAGACAAATACTTTAAGAATGAGCTGATACCGGGTTCATTACGAGGCAGTATGAAAATGTTCGGCCTTTCTAGACCAATGGTGTGATTTGCGGTCACAGTTGCTCTGACTTCATAAGTGTCACTGAGACTTTCCTGGCAGTGGAGCGGGTGTGTGTGGTCAGTGTCTAACAGGCAGTTGAAGTGTCATCGTTATCCTCTGAGAAGCATGGTTCAGAGATAACACTACCTATCAGATGAACCAAGGCAACGTGTGGCTGTCATTCTCTCTCTCTCTCTCTCTCTCTCTATGCTGAACAAGCACCCACAGATCTCCCAGCTTCAGCATTCCTGTCATATCTGCCCTCTTCATACAGGATTCCTGCTACCTCTCTATTTCAAAAGTATTCAGGTTTATCCCTCCCAGGATAGAGATAAACCAGCCCATTCTATATAGAAATACACATCTTATTAATATTTATTAGACAGCTACCCTTTAGATAGGAAGAACATCAATAAAAGGAGGTATGTATATCTTTATGGAAGCTTGGCCACCAGGGCTTTGACTTGGGCAGCAATGCTAGTACATTTGACTGATGAACATATCAACATCAGTCAAACGCATAAGCAATGTCGCACTTTCCTCATGTGTGTGTGTGTGTGTGTGAGTGGAGGCTGTACGTATGCCCGTCTGCCACGCATCTCAGTCATCGATCATCACCCAGCAGAGTGAGTCAGTCCTGCCGAACTGAACAAAAACAGGATGCTGAGTGAGTTCCAAAAACAGACCATTACTCAGCAACGCAAAAGCCTAACCTTGTTATGAATCATCCAGATTTGTCGTTTCGAACAGATCCGAGCAAACTCGGCTGAGCAAGCTCAAGAAAGAGAGAGTGAATTCAAAGCAGATAGACAAGCTGCATGACATTGCAGTTAGTCTGCTACGTTATTAGAGCGTGGGCTAATTGCACAAAGCAAGTTTGAGAAGTAATTTAAGCTATTTTTAGGAAAAGAATAGCCTACTACAGAATTTGGGGGAGGACATATAGAGAGAAGGAGAGAGAGGGGGAGAGGATGGGTGAGGGTGGAAGTATAGCCAGAGAAGGGGAAAAAGAGGGGACAGGGTGGGGAGAACCTCTGAGAAAGGGAGGGAGGGAAAACGTGGAGAGTGAGAGGGCATCGAGTGCATTTACCATTCAACCAATGCTGTGGCGGGAAAGCGCAACAGCAGGCTGGGGGGTTGGGGGTAACTGGGAGTCTTTTATCTCAAGTTTCCCACATCCTGCTGCAGAGTCTGAACGCGGCCACCCAATTTGAAAGAATGCCTGGTATGTGTCCATCTTCCTCAGCGCGCCGGTGGTGTGACTACCATTGTTCGCTGTCTAAATAAAGCTGGAGGGCCACGGACGGGGAAAGGAACTTTCAAAGCAGTGATTTGAGATTAATGAGGTTTTGTTTTTGTTTGTGGATCTTCATAAATGCACCCCCCCACACACACACACACCCAAACCAACCCTCATCTAACAGTCGAAAAAAACAACAACAACAATAGAGTCATCAACATCAGGAGACAGGACAGTGAGTCAGGTTTGATGTCTGCGATGATGCAGTCAGCAACTGGGGCTCAGACTTTTTATCCATTTGTTGTAATTGCAGGACTTGCTGTATGACTCATAGGCATACATAATTGTGCCATAGGATCTTCTGAAATTATGTGTGCATGAAATGCACACACATTATATATATATATATTTGAACCTTACCTGTGATGTATAGAAGTGGAAATGCATTACCACAAAAATGATACTTATAAAATGTTGATGCATACTTTTTTTTTTTTTATCTTTGTAGATAACATTTCAAAGAGTTTTAAGTTATAGGTTACTTTACAGAAAGGTTTGTTACAGAAAAGTTCTAAAATGTTAAAGACTAAAGGTATAATACCCTTTTTTTCTCAAACTGTGTTCAGTTGTATCTCTTTATAATATAAAAATATATTTGAACCTCATCTGTACCCTAATGTACAGACGTTGAAATGCATTAAGACCAAAAAAAAAACCATAGTTTTGTCACTTTCTTATTTTTATCCTCATAGACTAAACTTTATAAGTTTTACCCAGTAGATAAAACGAAAAAAAAAAAAAGATGATGATGATGATGATGATGCCATTACTCTTTTGTTTGGGGGCACAAAGTTTTGTCTCTTGTCTCCGCCTGACCACGAGGTGAACAATTTTGGCGCGTTTTCATTCCCGCCACGTCGTCTAGCCGGCCTACGTTTTCATCTATTTTCATATTTGATTGACGTCCGCGTACAATGGAGAGCCTCTTGCTTATTGGTTGAACGCCACCGGTGGGCGTGGCCAAGAATGACGCCAAACCTACGCTCGATACTATGTGTATAAAGAGGCTCGCGCCCCGCCTTTACGCTCCCAGAAAGCCGGGTTTGTCTGTTGTCGGTGCGGATAACAAGCACATTTATTCCTTTGATTTTGACTTCTAACACAAACTGTTTGTTTTTATATCCACCTGAAAAGCTGAAACGGCGTTCAGTTTTACATACGAATCGTACACCTGCTTGGCAATTATTTTTTACATTTTTTTCAAAAAGGAAGAGAAAATCCGCCCTTTTCCCCTCCGACAACGTGGATCCCTGCTCCTGCTCCTGCTCCAGCGGCGGCGTCCATTCTCAAGCGGATTCTCACGATTTTGAGGAATATTTTCTGTGAATATCTGCCTTTTCACGGATTCTTAAAATGCTCCTGTCCAAGCTGAACACGTTCGCGCACATTTCAGCCGTCGACATGCCTGCGAAGATCCAGCTCCAAGTGCATCAAGGTTAGAGGACGTTTTGTGTTGTGGTTTCGGGAGCCATTGCGGACATGATGATTAGCCTTTAGCTGGAGACCGGCGCTGTGTGAGGGGGAGGGAGAGCGGGGGCTTGAGGATTTATTATTATTATTATTATTATTATTTTTAGGTTTCTTATAATGTATCACGATTTTAATAAGTGATTTTGCTGTTTGTGGTTTCAGTGAAGGAGAAGGAGCCGTTTGAGAAGGTGTATCAGGTCGGCTCGGTGCTGGGAAGCGGCGGCTTCGGCACCGTGTACACCGGCCTGCGGATAGCCGACGGAGCACCGGTACGTTTTTCATTTTAGCTTTTTAAAATGCTTTTTGAAAGTCAGTTACGTTTTCTATAATGTCTTGTTTTGAGCCTTGTGTGTGAACGTAGTTCTTATAGCGTCTTGTCGCTTTCAAAACACGGTTTGAGGTGGAAATGTCGCCGTGGACGTCTGTTTTGTTTACGTTTTGCTTTACTTTCATTCAGGTTGCTATCAAGCATGTGGCTAAGGAGCGCGTGACCGAGTGGGGAGAATTGGTAAGAAGCTTGATTTGCATTAGCGACCTGCTTTCTAAATGATCATTAAATAGAAATTAAGAGCATTTTTTTTAAAAATCGACTTTAATCGTGTGTGCGGTTTTTTTAAAATTATTATTATTATTATTATTCCAGCCCAACGGAGCGCGCGTGCCCATGGAGATCGTGCTGCTGAAGAAAGTGGGCACCGGTTTCCGCGGCGTGATCAAGATGCTGGACTGGTACGAGCGCCCGGACGCCTTCATTATCGTCATGGAGAGACCGGAGGCCGTGAAGGACCTGTTCGACTTCATCACGGAGAAGGGCGCGCTGCCCGAGGAGCTCGCGCGCGGCTTCTTTCGCCAGGTGCTCGAGGCGGTGCGTCACTGCCACGCGAGCGGCGTCGTGCACCGCGACATCAAGGACGAGAACATCCTCATCGACCTGCGCACCGGCGAGCTCAAGCTCATCGACTTCGGCTCGGGAGCGCTGCTCAAGGACACCGTGTACACCGATTTCGACGGTAAGAGCATTAAAAAAATGCGATGTGCGTTATCCCCCCTCTCCCAGGCAAATGTATTGCACGCGCGAGAAATGATCGAGATGTTCAAAAGGGAAAAGCATGCATAAATACTGGGAGCAGTTTGCAATTCTTGCACGAGGAAGGCCATGGTGACCTTCACCGTTTAGCACGAGGAGGTCACGTTTTGTTAAACCATGTCAGATTACCCCGACAAGACGTCTCTTCAGAAATTACGCTAAGGCACGACAGCGTTTTTTCGTTTCCAGCAGTAGTTGTCGTCCCCCAGCGCCCTCTTTCGGCGACAAGCGGTGTCGCTACAACTCAAAGTTTGTAAACACAAGTCACATGGCAACCGGTTTTCCCGCCCCGCCTCGTGCACGCGACGCGTGACTGCGTAGGTTCACCTGGCTTAGCGTGCTGTAGTAGTGTTTTGTAAACACAGCCGCAGAGCACTTCCTGCTCTGCGCCCCACCTCTTTTACTATTATTAGTGTTTGCTCTTTGCAAACAAAACAAACAAGGCTTGGCTCTTGCATCAAACTTGGTTGTAATTTTGTTTGATTTTGAGATTAAAACATTATTATTTTTTTTCCTCCCTTCCACATGCAGGTACACGTGTTTACAGCCCTCCAGAGTGGATCAAATACCACCGCTACCATGGCAGGTCAGCGACGGTTTGGTCTCTGGGGATTCTGCTGTATGACATGGTGTGTGGAGACATCCCATTTGAGCAGGATGAAGAAATCATGCGTGGTCAGGTGCTCTTCAGGCGCAGGATCTCAGCAGGTAAGGGTCACGGATTACAAGTTTTACGCTAGTGCACTAGATGCAGACTGCAAATCAATCTTTAAATCTTTGACCGTGTAGCAAGATGCAACAGACAGTACAAGAAATTAAAGCCTGTTGGCAGTAAAGGAAATGTATGAAATCTTAGTCATAATTGGAACTAAAATGACTGCTTTGGCCTGGTTTGTTATGGTACATGGACATGTCGGTCAGCTGACTTACACTTTTGTATTTTTCTCCCTGCAGAATGCCAGCAGCTCATCAAATGGTGTCTGTCTCTGCGTCCTGCCGAGCGTCCATCTTTTGAGGACATCATCAACCACACCTGGATGCAGAACACACCGGCGCCCCCTACAGACACCACAGAGATCCGGCTGCACAGTTTGAGCCACGAGGCAGTCACAGTATGCAAGTGACTCACTTCCTAGAGACTCATCGCTACGTCAGGCGGCTGAGAGCCGACGGCCGCCCACCGAACCGAGCAGCGCTGGAAACAAACGTTGAAAATGTGAAAATGTTTGTTTTTATTTGGTTAACACAAAAGGCAGCTGTCTACGGGTGAGCCAGGGAGGTCCGGGATGTCCGACACCCCGCTCTCGATTTCAGCCGAAGGCCGAGTCCGGCCTAAGAAAGGGCGCGGCGCCGCGTAAGGTGTGACCTGTGCAAACTTGAAGCGGGTCGTGCGATGCTGGAGAGTAAAGGCATGTCTGTGAATGGACTGAGGGAAAACCTCCACTCTGGAGGACACAAGCTCTCATATAGTGCCTTCTGTGTGAGTGTCGTAAATAAATACTTGAATTGAGTAATAGCCACTGTACCACTGCTCCTTATCCAGATGTCACAAGTTTCTTGCTTCCATCTCATCTGCGCTATGCAGAGAGTAACCAAAATGACCTCAGATAACCTGTGCAGAATGACCTCTCTCTCTCTCTCTCTCTCTCTCTCTCTCTCTCTCTCTCTCTCTCTCTCTCTCTCTCTCTCTCTCTCTCATATAT
>JAQQZX010000040.1:4482183-4497894 GCA_030068355.1 Notoglanidium maculatum
GTAACTAGTAAATGCTAAATGATAAAAATACAGTATTTTTTATAACAGCCCTATTGAACAACTGTAGTAATCCATATGATGTCAACAACCCGCTCAACTAAGTAAAGAGAAACAACAGTCCATCATTACTTTAAGGCATGACGTGTCTTTTAAGTAATAAAAATAAAGTAAAAAACATTGAATAAGAAGGTGTGTCCAAACTTTTGACAGGTAGTGTGTGTATATCAATATGCACATGGTGATGAGTTTACGCTATGGAATCATGATCTTGATGCGTTTTGTAATAACCTTATCTGTTTGCAACTGGCTTAATGGAGGCTTAATCAAGCCCAAGCTCACTGATTAGACATACCTGTATAGGAACCCATATATAGGGTTCCTCTATAATCATTGCTCTTTTTGCACTGAGGAAAGTCCAGTATGGACTGAAGCGGTTGCACTATTGTACCAGCCTTTGTTTGAACTGATCAGAAGCAGGAAGAGAGCTCTCTCAACAGAGAATTGATGCAACAATATGCCAGTTTTCACAACAATATGCCGGTACAATACTTGTCGCCTCATGAATTATACATCATTTCCAAGTTTTTTCCCATTTTTGTACGTTCCGCGGAAGTTTGCGCTCCATAGAATCCCATTAAATACAGTAAGGTGGGAATACACGACAGCCGTTTCTTTACCGTTATGGAAGACAGATTGGGAATGAAAATTTCTTATCTATCCCACATTGTTTAACATGTAACATTAACAGGCCTTGTTGTGAAAGGGGCTTAACACGCCAGGTCTCCATTTACCTCAAACTCAGTAACTGAACTTCTTTCCTGCTCACTGCATCTAGACTTTTTAACACTTTATAGCTTTAAACTATTTTAGTATAGTTAGTATGTGATGGTAGTTCCTCCTTGCACTTGTAAGGGATAAGAGTGTGTAGGGTTAAGCAGAGTACAGGATGTAATGATTGCCAGTGCTTGGTTTGTTCCTGGTGGAAAGATATGATGTGAACAGGTGTATGTGGTCAAAACCTGTTTTTAACGAAAGATTGTGGCACATACTGTATTTTGGTTCCTACTTGGTTCCTCTAGTTGTTACTGTTTTTGTTATTATCTGTAATCATGATAATTCAAGAATTCACTGAGGATGCATCTTGAAACTTCAAACAAAGCATATAGAAACTTTACAGCCTATGCAGATCTTGTTTTTTTGTTTTTTTAATTTGGCTCCTGATTATGCTTGCTTCCCTTGCAGATATTTATAATTCCTTAAATTTCAAAGTTGGAAAAATCCTTGCTTCACGGTTTTGATTTATTTGTGTTGATGTGGGAACATGCTCCGATACTGACTTGCCAAGCCTGTCAAGCGTTTGTCATTGCCTTTTGACAAAACAGTGGTGAGCTGGAGGTGCATGCCTCTAAATCCATGACAGTCTGAACAGAATGCTGAATCACGGCTGTTACGTAACTGCCGCAAGACGGTTCATGCAGAGATGCAGGTTTCACTTGAGGAGCTTTTAGAAGTGCCAAGTGTTCTGTTACTCGTCTTATAAATCCATCTGGGTTTTGTCCAGTAATCTGGTTTTCTTTCACTTCCCCTTAAAAAAAACATGGCAGTAGGACTGGAAACTCTAAATTGTTCCTCCATGATGCCCTGCGATGGATTGGTCCAATCCAAAGATGTATACTTTGCACCCAAAATACTTTTCTGATCACCATGGCGGTTTTTGAACATTTGAAGCTCCTGAACTCTATCTGCATAATTTTATGGATTGTGCTATTGCTACAAGATTGGCTGAGTGGATAATTGCATGTATGCAGCCACTATTAAAGTGGCTGATGAGTGTAATCGACAATGGTAGCTTTGAATTTGAGGTGTAATTTAAAGCCTGAGTGAATCAGGTTTTGAGTTTTGGAACTGGAATGTTTTTTCTCAGCTTTGAGAATGAGATTTAAATGGCCTTTGTGCTGGTTTGGTCATGCTGACCTGCAACCCAGATCCTAATAGTAGCATGGCTTACGATTTCCATGACACAACATGGAAAAAGAATTAACAATGCTCTAACGCACACACAGCCCATACAGAGTTCAGCTACAATGCTGCTGATATGCATCAGGCTCCTAAAATGACTTGCTTATTTGAGACGTCTTAAGATGGAATGGCAGCAAACATGTCAAGAACAAAGTGTCGCCTGGGATTAGGTGCACTCATTGACTCATACACACATACAAGTGTGTGTGTGTGTGTGTGTGTGTGTGTGTGTGTGTGTGTGTGTGTGTGTGGCAGTGCTGCTTTGGCACATGACACATCCATGTAATTGGTCCCACTGGGCCTGAGTATGCTGGCAATGCCACTAGGCCACACTACCTATTGTTCAAGCATATACAGTATGTGTGTATGAGAGAGAGTGTGTGTCAGCATAGTTTCCGCAGTCATGAAACCATGCTTGGAATGAAAAGTAATGAAAATGCAGTTTGCATACTCATTCCCCTGTCATGTGTCTCTGGGTTTGTATTAATGCCTGAGCAGCTTAAAAATGCTTCATTTCTGAAGTTTCAAACTTGAAAATGGAGAAAAAAAAGTGAACAAATCAATCCACGGAGCGTAAAATGATAAGAATACAAATGTCGGCATAAACAGACTGACCTTACACAAGCCCACTTATAAACACACAGAATGAGTTAAAGGAGCAGTATACATTTTGGTTTATAGGAAAAAGGACAGAACGGAGTAGGTCTGCCCAGCCTGGGGGTGGGGCTTGTTTCTGGCCATAGTTCATATCACATTTTTTCATAAGTCCTTGAAAATATATAATTATATAATTATGTGGGTCAATGAACATGCGTATGTACTGTTTAAAAAAAATAAATCAATAAATAATGAATGTATTATCTAGCCCACCAGGCAAGTGTAAGCTTTAATGCATTGCCCAGTCCTATATTTTGGTTGCCTTGCATCTAAAAAGTGGTAATGTAACAACTTACAGTACTGTATATGTACTAGGTAGTTAAGTGCATTAACAGAGAGTAAAGGATATGAACAAATGAATTCCTGGTAATGGGACTGTAACATTTTAACTGTATCCCTAGTCTTCATTTTCTCCTGATCAAGTAGCACATCGTATTAGCAGAAAAAAAGTCATTGCAAAAGTTTCTGTGGTGTTTGGATTTCGAAGAATTTGAGTGTCGCTAGTGTCTTTATATTCCTTGATTATGCCTAAGGTGAAGTATTGTGCATGTTGTGCAAGAAGGACAAGTGCATGACAGCGTATTTTGTTCTGCTTTGTCAGTATTGAAAAGATCATCCGTCATGTGCGCACACTAATTAATAGCATTCTACTGTCAGCCAGATAACACGTCAGACTACGTGTATAGCGCAGGATGTAGGATTTAGAAACGGTAGCTCATGCTATAGTGTGAAAGTGCATTAAGTTTAAATAAATTATCTATACGGCTTATCCGTCAGGGTTGAGGGGAAGCTGGAGCAAATCCCAGCTGACTTCAGGCGGGGTATACCCTGGGCATTTCGCAATCTATTGCAGGGCTAAGACAGAGAGACACAACAATTCAAACTCATGGCCAGTTTGAGTAGCAAGTTGACCTTCTCTTCATGTCTTTGGACTGTGGGAGGAAACCAGAAATCCCTGATAGAACATGCTAACCCCATACAGAAAGGCCCCAGGCAGCCAGCAGGTTCGAGCCCTTGCTGTGAGGTGACAGCGCTAACCACTGCACCACCATGCCTTCTTAAACAAGCCTACCAAGTGAAATCTTTTGTTTTGCATAAATCAGTAGGAAGTTTTATTTATTTACCTTCTCTGGTTGTTAAACCTACTTTTCTTCCGGGCATCGACAAATAAATATTAGTAACCCGAGCACGAAATCTGCTTGTCTCATATGACAACAGTAGTAACTTGTTGAAAACTTTTCAACACTATTGTCAAAATTACATACCGCACCTTTAACACAGGTTTTCACGAAAACTTATTTTCACAAAAACTGTAACACACTGCATATTGATATGTATTATTATTGTAATATATTACAATATATGTAATATTATTGTTTTATTATTGTAACATATTGTAATATATGTATTATTGAAAAAAGATCAGATAATGTGAGTTCTGGGGGGAAAAAAAAGGAAAAATCTGTATGAACGGCATCTGTAAACATTTTCTCTACTCTGTCATTTGAGGTCACAAACACAAAACAAAGAAAATCTTCTTCTTTAGCCCTGGATAGTACTTAAGAAAAGAACTGCTTATTTATTATGGTGTGCGTGTGTGTGAGCAGAATCGTGAGAATGAGCTCAGCGCTCGCTTCCACGCTGCTCTTGCGAGGTTTCCAGGGTTGTACGATGCTGAGAGGACTGGAATGCAATCCTGCGCTTGACCCTGGCTCTCGCTCTGTCTCTACCTGCTAACACTCTTCCTCTCGTCACCTCTCGGCCTTTTGTGAGCAAACACACACACAAACACGCCCCCTCCGGCTTCCCAGCATTCCTAGCCCTGTGACTCAATACGTTCTCAGCAGTGAGTGCAGATCCGTCACCGAGGATAAAGGTCAGCTCGCTCTCACTCATCTGGAACGCAGCTTACTTCAGATCAGACCTTAAAGTGCCCCTCAAATCAAAATTGGTGTTGCAATTTTTAGTTTTTCGGTCTACTAGTTTAGTTTTATCAACACCATTATGCTAGTATATATCTAGAACAAATGCACTAAAAATAGTTTTGCATATAATCTCGTTTTAATTTTATGATTCCTCAAGTCTGTGAAAATGATTCAGAATTTTTGCTGACTCATCCTGTACTAGTCTTGTGTTCATCCAATTAAATGCTCTGCAGGATGTCCCTCCCCCAGGGGCGGGTCTTGTTCTAGAGTGGCAGTTTCATTTTCATTGGTGCATAGTTCACATGCAATGATGGTCGATTTACTTTCAATATGATTCAGTGAAGTTAAATCGACATTTTCCATCACTGGGAAGTCTTTTGATGGAGGAGTTTACGCTTCGTGATTGTTTTTTTAGTCTTATGAACTTCATGAGAGTGAGACAATTAAGGCTGTGGACTGTTTACAGCTGTTTACAGCTGTTGTAATGTAAGTGATAACGGAACCTTGTTTCGTGGACGTTCCACAACATTAAATGTAATGATAAACTGATGTAAAGTACGAAGTGTCATTCTTCAGTTCCACCACTTGTCTACAGACAAATCCATCCGTGAAACAATATTGGTGGTTGTCTATTACCTTCAAGTCCTGAAAGAAATTCACACTCTTTTGCACGGATCTTGGCTAAATCAAGGCGGCTGTATCATAGACTGATGGACTGATATTCTGATTTAAAATATTTCTTTACACCCCTCTTACGTAGTGTCAGAGATGCTTCCTGGTGGAGACCCTGTGGCTTTCCGGCACCACTGGCACCACTGATGGATGACCTTGACTCAAACATGCTCAGCATATGCTACTTTGCCAAAAGTATGTGTACCCTGACCATCACACCCATATCTGCTTGTTGAACATCCCATTCCAGATTAAGTCCTTTTTTTTCTGTAATAATAATCGCAACTCTTCTGGGAAGGCTTTCCACTAGATTTTGGAGCGTGGCTGTGGGGATTTGTGTTCATTCAGTCACAAAGCATTAGTGAGGTCAGGCACTGATGTCGGGTGAGGAGGTCTGGGGTGCATGTTGGCGTTCCAGTTCGTGGAACAGTGGGGTTGAGGTCAGGGCTCTGCGAAGGACACTCAAGTTCTTCCACTCTGAAAGAAACAGTTTCAGATTTAGAAACAGAATCCGTTCCCTTAACCAGGCCTGAAAACAGCTTTCACACTCAAACAGATGCATGTCTGTCATCTTTAGTTCTCAGTTCATCTTCCACTCAGGTCAGCAAGGACAGAACCAGTGGCCTCCCATTCATCAGTCTTCTTATTTGGAAATTGGTGGAAGCCAATATCTCAACCAGGCACAGCAAACACACCACTGCAAACACACAAACCCTTGTGATTCATCCCTCAGTAAACAGCAGTCAAGTCTGAGCTGATAAGCGTTAGGAAGAGTGGGTGGAGTTAGGAGGGCACCACCCACTTCACCCCCTCCCAGGGGGGTTAGTCATGGCTGTTTGAGTGACTTGAGAACTGGCGCAGCTTTCGTTCCCATGGGAGCGTGAAGCCACTGGAGAGGTAATGAACACAGCAAACTGTAATAAACGCCGCATAAATGAAAGTGCTGGATTAGGCAACAGTGCAGCAGAACTGAAACAAGCTCGCAAGTTAACTGTTCACTGGTAACTTAACCGTGTCCCAACATGCAGAAGAATGTTTCAAGGAATTATGAAGGAATTTCATGTGTGGGTGTGAGAATAGTTTAGATTGAAAGAATTCTTTTTTTAATTTTTATGTTATTTTTTAAAATAATTAGTTTGGGTTTTTGGTTAGGGTTTAATGTGGCTTTTTTAAATGAATGAGTAAATACTTAACTGTATTATTATTATTATTATTATTATTATTATTATTATTATTAATAATAATAATAATAATAATAATAATAATAATAACCCATATTTGTTTTATTTGTTCTGTGTTTTATTTTATTTTTCAGTCTTAATTTTATTAAGGCTCAGTCTTCTTTTTAAGTGCTTATCCTATATAAAAATTATATTTTAACTTTTTTATTTTATTTGAAACTATTTTATGGAGCACTTTAATGTCTACACCCATTATTAATTAAACTTTAATTCAACTGCAAATCTATTGGAATTATTGCAAAACTTAATTTTTTTTTTTGGTAATGTAAACAATTAAATGCAATTTAAAAACAAAAGCAAAACTTTTTATTCACTTTTTAACTTTTTATTATATCATAAGTTTTTTTATTCAGGTTTAAGAAAAACACCCAAAATAACAGGTCTGGCAAAAGCTACAATATTTAAAATTGTTTTATAGATAATATTTGATACCTGATACATTTAATATTTGCATTTTGTTGTGAATCAAGTGTAACAAGCTTTCTTGCAAACTTGTAGTTCTGCATCTATTGTATGTACAGAAAGATCACTACACACACACACACCTGTATGAGGGCCTCCTGCTTTCCCATCAACCCCTCCTCCTCCCTGATGCTTTCCCGTAAAGCCATGATTCACTTCCTCATTCCTCCGCGGCTCATGCGTCCGCATGCAACATGTAAGCACTCGCTTTTGCTTCCCTTTTCACACACACACACACACGCACACACACACACACACACACACACACACACACACACACACACACTCAGTTCACAGGTGGCCCCTTAATACAAATTACTCACAGCACGTGTCTAGATTCATTATTGCACTACATAAGCTTAGATTCTTTATTTTTCCTCTTTTTTGTTTCCGAAAATTAAAAACAAACTTTCTGCTTGTCCTAGTACATCTGCTCATCTGTAGTTTCCAGGCATGGCCCAGGGTGTTGCTCAAGGTTAAAAAGATTTGCATTCCTCTCCAGCACATTCCTGTGTTCGAGTCATAAATGTCGGTATTTCATAATGAAACAATCTTGGGTAAGAGATTTGTTCTGTCCTGCTGTGAGGGAGAGGAATAGCTTCTTTCCTTATGGGCAGCAAAGGGCATCTTTGGGGTGATTTCCTGTATGTCCTCATAGCATTGCAGCAAATTGTCACATTATGTTACAGATCTGGAACAAGTAAGGGTGGTGCCGCAGTTACGCCAAATCGAGGTCAACGGTTGTCCAAAAGCTTGGCACACGCAAGCCTGAGGACATGTTTTGTGTTTGTAAACAGAGACCAGGTTAAATGATTCCTGAAAGTGAATTTAGCCACTAATCCTGCAGTTCTCCATCCCAGAAACTGAGATATGGAACAAGTTATAATGGGAAATTATGCTTTGAAACCAACCTACTTAGGTCTGTCTGACATATTATTTACAGCTATTTATAATTACATATTCAAAACTAATATTGTCCCAATTATAAACTTTCTCAGTGTTATCATTTATTTAAACTAAATTTATTTTCTTTCACAGCTCCAGGGTTCCCAGTTCTATCCAGAGCTTGAATCACTGTCTGTCTTCTCCCTGTGTTTATGTCCTCTAGGTTTCCTCTGGGTTCTCCCAAAAAAGCATACTGATAGGTGGATTGGCTAAGCAAATTTGCCCCTAGGTGCCCTTGGGCATCAAATCCAGGGTGTATTCCTGCTTTGCACCCTGTCTAGGATAAAAGCCGTTACTGAAGATGAATGAATGAATGAATCTGCAGTCGAAAGTCAGTAAGGGTGTGTTCTTTAATACAGGAATTAGTAGACACTGACAATTACATTATTCACAGTTTCACATCAGTTAGACCCAATTAAATATCCTCTTGTTCATGAACAAATACCTAGAATGTCTACAATTTCTTGGCAACTTCATTTATTTAAAAAAGAAATTCTCAGTTCAATCCTAAACTGGGGTTAGTCAGGTCTGTGTGAAGTTTCAGGTTTCTTCTGGTGTAGGTTTCCTCCAGGTTCTCCAGTTTTCTTCTACTCCACAAAAGCAACCTCCAATGAATTTATGGAATAGTACAGTTTGAATGCATCCTTGTGAAGTGGTTGCCTTCTGAGATGATAGATAGATAGATTTTGGCCCCTTTTCAGAACTAGAGTCCGAGTCCAGGGTTTGAATACTTCTAGACATCTCCATGGCCTTATAGACATCCTCACGGCCCTGTAAATATCCCCATGGCCTTATATACATCCTCATGGCTTTATAATTATCCTCACGGTCCTGCAAACATCCTCACGACCCTGTAAACATCCTCATGGCTTTATAAGCATCCTCATGGCCCTGTAAACATCCCCATGGCCTTATATACATCCCCATGGCTTTATAAACATCTTCACGGCCCTGTAAACATCCTCATGACCCTGTAAACATCCCCATGGCCTTATAAACATCCTCATGGCCCTGTAAACATCCTCATGGCTTTATAAGCATCCTCATGGCCCTGTAAATATCCCCATGGCCTTATATACATCCTCATGGCTTTATAAACATCTTCACGGCCCTGTAAATATCCCCATGGCCTTATAAACATCCTCATGACCCTGTAAACATCCCCATGGCCTTATAAACATCCTCATGGCTTTATAATTATCCTCACGGTCCTGCAAACATCCCCATGGCATTATAAACATCCTCATGGCCCTGTAAACATCCTCATGGCTTTATAAGCATCCTCATGGCCCTGTAAACATCCTCATGGCTTTATAAGCATCCTCATGGCTTTATAAGCATCCTCATGGCCCTGTATACATCCCCATGGCCTTATAAACATCCCCATGACCCTGTAAACATCCCCATGACCCTGTAAACATCCCCATGGCCTTATAAACATCCTCATGGCCCTATATACATCTTCATGGCCATATAAACATCCTCATGACCCTGTAAACATCCTCATGGCCCTGTAAACATCCTCATGGCTTTATAAGCATCCTTATGGCCCTGTAAACATCCTCATGGCTTTATAAGCATCCTCATGGCCCTGTAAATATCCCCTTGGCCTTATAAACATCCTCAAGGCCCTGTAAACATCCTCATGGCTTTATAAGCATCCTCATGGCCCTGTAAACATCCCCATGGCCTTATAAACATCCTCATGGCCCTGTAAACATCCTCATGGCTTTATAAGCATTCTCATGGCTTTATAAGCATCCTCATGGCCCTGTAAACATCCTCATGGCCTTATAAACATCCTCATGATCCTGTAAACATCCTCATGGCTCTGTAAACATCCTCAAGGCTTTATAAGCATCCTCATGGCCCTATAAACATCCTCATGGCCTTATAAACATTCTCATGGCCCTATAAACATCCTCATGGCCCCATAAACATCCCCATGGCCTTGTAAACATCCTCATAGCTTTGTAAACATCCCCATGACCCTGTAAACATCCTCATGGCCCTATAAACATCCCCATGGCCGTATATATATCCTCATGACCTTATAGACATCCTCATGGCTTTGTAAACGCTTTGTAAGCCTTATAGACATTTCCCTGCCCCTATAAACATCCCCATGTCCTAATAGATATCCGCATGGCCCTGTAAACATCCTCATGGCCTTATAGACATCTGCATCACACTATAAACATCCCCATGGACTTATAAACATCTGCATTGCCTTATAGACATCCTCATGGCCCTACAAACATCTCCATGGCCTTATAGACATCCTCATGGCCCTGTAAACAGCCTCATGGCCTTATAAACATCCTCATGGCCTTACAGACATCTTCATGGCCTTACAGCCATCTTCATGGCCTTATAGACATCTTCATGACCTTGTAGACATCTTCATGGTCATATGTAAATTTTCATGGCTTTATAGACATTCTCTTGGCTGTATAGACATCCTCATTCTCTTGGCTGTACAGACATCCTTGTGGTATTATAGACATTCTCATGGCTTTTTAAACATTTTCATGGCCGTATAGACATAATTATGGCCTTGTAGATAACCTTATGGTATTATAGACAGGCTCAAAGTCTTATAAACATCCTTATGGCCTTATAGATATCTTGATTGCCTTATAATCCTGATCATAGCCATATGGATGACCTCATGGCCTGTCTTCATGGGCTTACACCTTGTGCCTGTGTGGGGGTCAGGATCAACTTACAGAGAGCATGTGATATTATCTAATAAAATAATGGCCTGGGGTATTGCACTGGGGGAAAATGCAAATATACTATTCTTATTGCTGCTGATAAAATTATTTTCATGGCATGTTCCACCCAAACGTGACCAAAACCTGTCATGTGCACATTTAACAACACAGTACATTTCCCAATCATTTACTGAAGTTGCATAAGTAGAGGTTTTATGTTAATACGCACAATGTGCCGTGTGTACCAATAGACTTGTAAATTAATGACAAAAAAACACATGGCTGGGCAAGAGTGGAAATGTCCAAGATGGTGTAATAAAAGATGGCACGATAATACTAACTGATAAGCATATCCACAGGAAGGATGGCCTTGATAATGGTTCACGGGGCATGTGTTGAACTTTAAACCTTGTAGTGAGCGGGAGACCGGAGTGGAATGTGCACATGATTCCTTTTGAAATGTCAACGTAGGTGTGTGCTTGTGTGTGTCCATATGTGTGTATTAGGACTTTAGTGAGGCGTGTCACCTTAATCTCGGATCAACACTGAGCCACATTCCAAACACCTACAGTTGGGTTTCCTGTTTCAGTTATGCAGAACTGAAAGCTAAGAATCGACAGGTTAAGGGTCCCCAGCGTGAGCCTTTTGCTGTAATCTTTATTTGTATTGTCTCCACACTGTCTTTAAAAATGTAGACATTTTAGACTGTTGAATAAATTGACAACTTTTGCTCCTATACATATCTGAAAACCATATTATCTGATAACTACATGAAATAAAATGTAAAATGATTACGCTAATATGTAAGGAAGAAAACACAAAAGGATGTGCCGTTATAAGAAAATAATCAATTATGATTATTTTCTAATAACAGCATATTTTATTCCTCATATACAACAGCAATTTGCCAGTGATTTAAAATGTTCTATTTATTAAAGAATGACACATCATACTTTTTATTCATGTAAAGTTACGTTTAATGTCATGGAACATAACCAAAACAAGTTATGTCCTATTAACAGTTTTTCTCACACCAGTCTTTCTTTCTCTCTCTCTCTCTCTCTCTCTCTCTCTCTCTCTCTCTCTCTCTGTCTCCCTCTCTCTTGAAGTTAATTAAACCAAAATGCAGATTGTCATGTTAAAACAGAAAACAGAAGAGCACAAAGTCTCTTGAAAACGTTTCCTGTGGAACAGCTTTACCTCATGGCACTGATGAAGAGTCTTATTGCATACTTGCATACGTGCTGGCTAACAAGTTTGAGAACCCAAATTTTGATAAATGGAAGATCGCACTTATTATTTAGCACAGAAAATGCAAGGGCATGTGAATGTAAGTACTTGGAAGTAATACACACTTGGAAAGGGAGGGGTAAGAGAGGGACATTCCATTGGTTAAATCCTACATAGTGGACCTTTAACTTAGCAGTGTCCTAACTAACTAGACAAGCTACCTGGCATGGCGCATGTTATCTGCTTACAGTTTAAGTTAAGTGTATATTTGGAAATATGTCTTATATAATGAGACTTTCTCAATGCAATCATGTGCCACATTGCTACTTGAAAAAATATCAGAGTTGGGTTCATTAAAAAATGTCTCAAGAATATTCATTATTAATAATGGAAATATGATGATTCTGCTTAGAGGAAGCCATCCACCAAAACTCAGTGATCGTAAGGAGGGCTTCATAGAAGCAACCAAGAGGCCAAGGGTAACTGTGAAGGAGGTGGAGAGATCCACAGCTTAGATGGGAGAAGCTGTTCAGGACAGCCGTAGCCTGGACCCTTCACAAATCTGGGCTTTTTGGAAGGCTGATGAGCCATTTAAAATCCTGTTTGCAGATTGAAAATTAATTGGGTTTGGCAGAAACCTAATACTGCTCATCACTAGGAGAATAGCATCTCCACAGTGAAGCATGGTGGTGGTAGCATAATGTTGTGAGGAAGCTTTTAATCTGTAGGGACTGTAAATTTGCAACTCGTTTTTGCTTTTCCTTTGTGTCATAGTGAAAAAAGACTGTGTGACATAGTGAAAAAAGACACTTTCATATATCACTAACTTTCAACTTTGCACTATCTTAGACATATTGTCTAAATAAAATGGTAAAAATCCCAAGTCTGCTTCTTTTCCAGCATGGAACACTACTAAATGTGGAGTGGTGTTCAAGTGGGGTGAATATTTAGGCAAAGTCGTTGTACATCCCAGACCAGGAAACACAAAGGTGTGGCCATACTGAGAAATCAAAATGTTAGCGTTTGTCAATGCAGCTATTAGATGACTCAGAGATAATAAACATGGCAGTCAGTTTTCCTGTTAGGTTTATTAACTTTCATTCTCAGTGACTGCTTGAGCAACTATATGTGTATTTAATAAAAAAAAAACTGTTCTTGAAGAGCCAGAACTTCCGTCGTTGACTCACTTCCTTCCTGCCGTGACACTCTTCCTGTGTTTCCTCACCAATCTGCCATTCCCATCCGCTGCCAAAGCCGCTCGTGTAAACGGGTGCCTGGCAGCCATGCTGATCTGCCCACGGCCTGAAGAATCTCCATTCACACTTCCTTTCCTCTCTCCTCTCGTCTGGACCGTGGGCGGCTCATGCAGTCACTCAGTGTCCTTGGCATAGAGCTTTTGTATTAACACTCAGCATGGAGGAGGATAGCGACGTGACAGACCTTGAGCTATAACTGGATGCCAGTCTCTGAGCAAAGTACAGCCTTGCTTCAGGCTCTTTCATTCAGTGATGCATTGAATGAATCTCTGCAGTGGTTTACAGCACATTCATCCCTTCTTCAGTTAATTGTCTAGAAGTTACTTAAAAACCGTTTAAATAAGTAGGAAAATGGAAATGGACTGGAACTCAGTGAGTACAAATATATCAAGAACGTCTCAAATTAGGGGTTTTTGTTTTTTTATTCACATGACATTTAGATCATCTCTAGAGTCACAATAACAATTGCATTATCAGATAGGTATCATAACGTGAGAATAATGTAGAAGAACTCCCAGATATGAAATCTTAAAAAGCATGTTTGACATACAGTAAATAAATGGATTAGTAGATAGGCATTAAAAAGGTTTTATTGTTAATATAATACCAGAAAATAGTCCATATTTGCCAAAAAAGGTGGAGAAAAGTGGCATTAACTGATTTGTCTGCCGTTCTTTCTCCTCTGAAAACCAAGCACGGGGCAGCATGATACGTCCCCCAATGGGCCTCTGTTAACAGTTGCTGCAGTTCAATTTTCAACCACTAGGTTCAGTAATATCACTAAAAAAAGCTATATCATCAGTTTATATCTGTCAAACTACCATTTTTGTAAGTCATTGGTTACTAAAAATGTGTCAAAAGAATTTAAAATGAAAGGAATGGAGTTGTGAATGAGTACTTTATGACGATAAAGTCCTGCCTGTCCCTATGGTCGAACCACCACTGCGTCCTGCATAAAAACAGTTCTACGTTGTTTGGGTGAGATATATTAAAATATTCTAATGAATTTTCCCATCTACTATATGCTGTTGCCAACATAAATGCTTTCACCTTTTTTTAAGCACTAGGACTATACCTGACACAGCCAAATGCTGCCATTATGGACTATTTCAAATGTGGATGTCTCTGTCAGTTCGGTCCCCACTGGGAAAGTGACTGTGCTTCTGCACTATATATCAATTGAGCATTAATTCCAGTGAAATTCCATGTTTTGTCACCTAGCTAAATCCGTTACATGAAACTAAAAGTGCTTAAGGCTTTCTGCAGTTCAGAGGAAGCCATGATCGGTTAAACTTTATGTCTAAGGAACCTCCTCATTTGCCTCGAGGAATCTGTGCCATTAGAAGTGTCGATAACGACACACATGTCTGCAATCGACCAACACAATGGACAGTAACACATGGGGGAATTGGGCAGAAAGGAGGGAAACATTCCAGAAATGTCCGAACCATATGAAGGACACAGAAACCATGGCCTTCTGCTACCCACCTTCCTCCTCCTCTCTATATCTCTGTCTCTCTGTCTCTCTCTCTCACACACACACACACACACACACACACACACACACACACACACACACACACAGCCTGAGCATGTGTGATAATCCTGAGACCTTCCTAACAATCAAGGTTCTGTTTAAGCCACTAGGAATTTACTCAAATGCAACCATGACACACACTTGACACATGACACAAGTTTCAATTAATCTATAAGAAATTAAATGATGCTGGAGTGACAAAAAAAGTGTCGTGTTGTCATTCTTTGCATGAGCGTGGCATAAATGAGCTTATCAGTTAGCGGCATGTTGGCTAACAGTAAACATTTCCTGTGAAGAGCTCTCTAGCATAACAATAGCACAGTCAAGGCCCTCAGGGTCCATACACACACGCACACACACACACACACACACACACACACACAAACACACGTGCGCATTCAACTCATTTTATTTCACAGCTCATCAGAAACCCAGCTTCCTACATTTCGCTACAGCTCTGCTGTCTTGCTTTGTTTCCTTTTGTTATCTTTTCTTATCTCATTTACACCTTTATTTGCTTATACTGTACCTTTAATATATCTCTGACTCATAACCTTGACCACTGCAGTTATGATTCGCACGTGATGGGATCAAATGTATATCTGATTGAAAAATTTTATAGACTGTCTGTTGGTTTTAATTAGGAAATTTTCCATATCCTAAACCAGGGCTCATGAATCCCGGCCATATTTTTTGAGTATTTTGATCCTGCCTCCTGGGTTTGGGGCTCGCTCTCAACAAGGAAGGATACTAAACTGTACATTTGCATGTGCTGGAGTTGTATCCTCAAAGGAACTTTGATCTTTAATCTTTTGTACCATTACTATGTACCTTTTTCTCGGAAGGTGTACAGGGTGTACCTATAAAGCAATTACAGAGAATCTTAAGGGTTCACTTATGTACCTTAGATTATTTATCATTTCCAGGTACAAAAGATAGCTCAGAGAGCTGATATAAATTATCATGAGTATTGATTATAGTCCCTCAGTTTATAGTGAGCTTGGACAGAGAACCACTATTTATATATATATATATACACACCCACTCACA
>JAQQZX010000040.1:4502479-4512525 GCA_030068355.1 Notoglanidium maculatum
ATGGGCAATTTAGAGTAGCCAGTTGACCTAATCTGCATGTCTTTGGACTGTGGGAGGAAACCGGAGCACCCTGAGGACAGGACATATTCAAGACATTTAATTTAGTGTGCTGTAGGGAACAATTGATACTTTTTTGGAAAAATTTCTAAATGTAATATCAACATTCTCTTAACTTTTAACCTTTTTATATGGATTTTTGCATCATTATTTAATTTTTTTTTGTGCAAAACATTTAATTGCATTTTCAATTTTTTTTTTATATTCAAAAACATGTTATACAAATGAACATTATACAAATTTTCCCCAATCAAACAGCCGTGAGAAATGCAAACGTTTGCTCTGGACTGTAACCTGCACCTGTCAAAGCGATCGCGTGAACAAATTCAAATAAATCCCGCCTCTTGGTGTAACAGCGCCTTCCGATTGGCTGACTCCACTGCACCTGTTTGCAGCGTTATCCAATCACAGTTGAACGTAGTGCTGTTCCAAGATGGCGGCGTCCATCGCGAAGTATCATCTTGTCGGTTTCTGTTGACAAAAACAGCAGGATTGAGCCGCTTAAGCAGTGCGACATGTTTTGGTTCAGCGCAAAAAAAAAGCACAGTTTTTAATCTCCACCGCTGCAGGAAGCAAGTCTTCGTCGTGGAGAAAATGTTTTAATGTTGATTTGGTGAGAAATCTGCAGCTATGGCCGCCGACAACAAGATCCATTTCTGGAGGAGGAACGCGAAGGGTCCCGGAAGGTGAGCTGTGGGTTAGGGCGGAAATGTTAGGCTTTAAATATGAACATCATCTATTTCAATGATTAATAATCTGTTTGCACTACCCACTTGTCATCTATTCTGTATCAACACGGCTGGTTTAGTTCCACCTGAATGCTCTGACATAAACAAACTTTTATATGTAAAGCCTATTGCGAATAAAACAGCTTATTTGTAATGAATGTCAAACGCCACAGGGGGTAAACTGATGTGTCCAGATGTGTAGACGTGAGCGCACGTGGCCATATGGTATCAGAATCAGCCTCCCATGCACTCAGAGGGCACTTTGTTGGTGTACAATTACTTACTGTAGTCCATGTGTTATAAATGTTTTATGTGCACATATTAGTTGGGTGGGCCGTGACCCTGACATGGCAGTGAGCATCAGGTGCAATACAGGTGTTCCTGTAGATTTCAGACCACTTCAGTGCTCACGGACATCGATTAATAATATCCAGCCAACTGTGATCCTGTGGTCACTGATGAACCGAAGGGACCAGATGTTATTTGCACCAGATGTTGTATGGATACTTCTCAGAAGAGCAGTGCCCGTGGAAGTGTATCAGGGACCAAACGTTGGTCATTTTAAACACCGACGTTTGTCTCTACCGTCAAAATTTTGTCTTATTGCCCCTCATGGGGTAGAGTGAGATTAGAAAGTTGGCCCCATTACAGGTACCCAGGTACAGGTAGGGCTGTTACTATTGATCATTTTGATAATCGATTACTTATTACAACACTGAGTGTTGGATATCATGCGCCGCTGTGTAGCCTACTTAAACGCTACATATAAGTACTAATATAAGTATAATTCATTTTATCCTGAAATTCTGACATTTTAACAAAAATAAATTCCCAACCATTACGATATTTATAATGTCTATCCAAAATATATGTATATATTTTAATGAACAAAAATACTGCAGTATCTTTAGCATTACTGTTTCTTACTGTAAAGGAAGAGAAATTAAACATTCGTTTTAAATTTAAATTGATTTGTTATAGCTAAGTTATAAAAAAAACAAAACAACAACATACATTAAAATGATAACGTAGGTTTTAACACTGCAACGCCGTAAAAAAATTGTTCTTTTTTGTAACAACAACTTGTACTTGTTATCGGGGGTGGTTAGAGTATCAAACATGTAAAAGTAGCCTTACTAAGAAAAGAAAAGTGCGAAAACAATCACATCTAAATATCTACTTAGTAAGAGTAGTAAAAACACAGGAAGCGGACTGAATGTGAATAAATGTAGATGATCTGATTTAAACTCCTGTGTTAAGATGACTTTGACAGACCCGCAGTAATTCTGAGTGAACGCTCCAGCTTGCTGGGGCATGCATGTAGCATGTAGCGTTTATAACTTTACCTCTTTACTAATTCACTGGGTCTTTTTTTCTTGCGCACTTCCGTTGAGGACACAAACACAACGTGCTACACGATCACACACCTGGAATTGTTCCTTCGTCTCTGTTAACACACTTCACCATGCGTTATTGCAGCATCTTATCGATTATCAATCGAAGCACGTTGGTGTTTTGACTTCCTAATAAATGCATGATTTGTCCTGTTCTGAAAGTGCCCGTGTAGTAATGAATCATGACCCGTAAAAGCATCACAACACTAGAGTCAATCACTGGGCCACTTCCTGTGGTTTTAATATGAATGACTTGCTTAAAAATGAGCGAGATTTCTGCCGTGCGGTTTCACTGTTGTCTCCTTTAAAACAGGAAGTCTTAACTGTCACTACTGATAGACAATCTTAGGGACTTCCCTGTAAGTGAACAGGAGTCACAGCTGTATCACATTTCATAAACCGTGTCCCAGGGGTTTCCCATTGCTTTAGAAACTACCTGTTGCATTGAGAAACCGGCTTGGGTAATTCTGAATTTCGGTAGGATTAGGCTTAAGGCTTGTTTTCTTTGTCTGCTTGTAGTGAGTCAAGGGAGCTGAACTTGTATAAGCTTGAAGACATGTTACCACTTTTTTCAGCCTGGCTCACATCGTCTGAAAGATATTACACCGGTCACGTGAACCGGACGACACAGAGCCGCGTCCTTTCTGTTTTTAATCCTACTAGAATTCTTGGATGTTTTTAAGAGTGTGGGTGGTGGATCGCTATCAAACTGCTTGAGGGTTTTTTTTTTGTTTTGTTTACGCCACACGTCTGCCAGCTGTCGTTTAGAGTTTCTGTTCCAGTGAATCGCAGTGCTGTGTTCAGTCTCGCTCTTATCCATTGTAGGAAGAAAAAAAAAAAATCACATTCCTATAAAACATATTACAATACTGTAAGTTTGTCATTTTGTTGTGCCACGGAATTAGTTTTTCTCACCACGCAACCGGATCTACCTGAATCGTAGAATTCCCAAAAAGTATCTACCGCTAGTTCACTAACTCTCCAACGGAAATAAACCAGGCGTTAACAGCAGGATTTGTTTGTGTCCCGGTTTAATCGTCGTATCGCAACTTGTTACTATTTTGTAAAACGACGACGGACTTGACGCGACAGGAATGAACGTAACGCTAAACTAAACCATTTTACTTAGCTCCAGAGAGATATTTTTCAGCTCACTGTTTGTTTTGTTTTTCTTTTTAGAAAGTGAAAAAGCAACATAAGCTGATCTGGATCTACTGGCAGAGCTGCTGACCAATGAGGTTTAAGAATTCGGCAGCAGTGTGGGTCCTTTTCGGTCATTAAAAACCTTACTGGGTAAATTCGGAGTCATTTTGACTCAATCCCTTGGCTCTGCAGTCAGTCATCTAACAAACTTTGGTTAATAAATGAATGCAGCTGCCCTTTACATCTTGCCAGGGTTTGCCCAAAGGAGAAAAGTCGACAAGGGCATGTTCAAAGCGGTGCTGAAACACAGCCAAGGCCTCTGATATCTTACAAGGACACTCGGGACAACACCCCTGACATTTTACCACAACCAGTTTCGCAACAGATGCACGTCCGATAATTGAAGAGCTGAAAGACCCTTAAGGTCAGACATGTTTAAGTGTGTTTGCTGTATCTGATCCGTTGAGACGTGTACCACGTGTAATGTTTAGCCACGAGACGTCGGACCTCTGATAAGTGATTTGCCAAGGGGGGTTAGTGAATGTCGGATGTGCAGAATGAAACTCGGTGCTGTTGAGCAAGCGTCAGCTCTTTGGACATGCTCGAGTCACCCAAAACCACGTGCAGGGAGAAGATGAAAACAAATATATGTGCTTATTACATAAAAGTACGACTAGATAAAAGTCTGGAGTGTAGTTGTTAGTATTGTTGCCTTGGCAATGCGTGTACATGACTTCGGGGGCGGAGCTTCTGAAGGCGCGCTGGAGGGAGGTGTGTATTGTTTGGCTGTGGAGTTCAAATATCAGCAGTCTTTCTCTAGAATCAGCGACTCCACCTTTAACCAAACATTCACAAAATAAGTAACAGACGAATAACAAAATGTTCCATCTTTCGCACTGCTGGGTCGATGCGTAGTCACGCAGACGGGTTTTCTGCGTGCATCCTTGCAGATGTGTAGCATTTGGTTGCAGTGATTAAGGATTAATCCATAAACAGAACCCAAATTCGAGCGGGAACGGGATCCGAGTGTCAGCTCCCACCATTATAAGCGCCACTGTGTTGTATCTTATCTAGTGAAAAAAATAAATTAAATTCAAAGCTATTTGGGATGCAGACTGACCTTAAGATGTCTGATTTTAGGTAAAGCACTAAATAGGCGTGAGCTGTATTGATTTTCTTTCCCGGCTCATTTTGTGATCATTTATTTAATCATCCAGAAACTTTCATCTATAGAAATAAAATACAGCAAAGTGAGAATTTCCACCATGTCTGTGGTAAGAAGAGTATGGAAGAGGGTAATAATATTATCAGCGGGACCTGCAATACTAACCTGCGATACTCCCAATAGTGCTCAGTAAACAATAAAAATAAATCGGAAAGCATAACAGCCGACATTTCCATAGTGTTTAAAACTGCGTATTTCATCACCTTCTGATTATTTTAAGCTTAACAATATTTGAAAAGTATTAGATTGGACATTTTATTCCTATTTAATCTTTTTATTTCAAAATCTGTGTTGAATATTTCCAGCCAGAATCTCAGTGGCGTCCCCGGTGAACATGTTAAACTGATGTTAAATACATACTTGTGTAATGTTCGCTAAGATGAGCGTACACTGATAGATCCTCTTTCACATCGACGAACTCAACACACTCCTCATTTACCGTGCTAGTCAAGAGCATGTGCGATTGAGGGAAGTGGGCGGAGCTTTCAGGAAGTGTCTGTTAGTATCGGAGAATTCGAAACACCTTTGCCGATCATTCCAGACTCGCATCGTCGTCTACCTCGTCTCCTGTCTTGTTGGCATATTTTAGGGGTAATTCGTACAAGCGAAGTTTTTTTGCGATCGGCAGGTCTGACGAAACATCAACTGATATAGTGGTGATGTAGTATCATGTAGGGTTCATAATTTAGTTATTTCACATGAATAATGATACGCAAGTATTACTGGGAAAACGGAAACAAATCTGATGCATTAAAGTGTTGAATAAAACTGATGTCGCCTTTAAATCTTCCAGAAAAAGCATGATTAAATAAGGAAGGAGCTGCTGCATGCGAAAAACTTTTTTTTTTTTTTTTTTTTTTTTTTTTTTTAATCTGTAGAGACATGTCTCCAAACTCTAAACACATTTTCAAATGATTTCTATATCTATATATCTTTATTCTGTATCTATGTAGTACATTTTCACAGCAGGAAAGAGAGTCCTGCTACAGCGTATACAATCAGCCGTAACGTTAAAACCGTTGACAGGTGAAGTGGATAACATTGATTATCTCGTTACAGTGGCACCTGTCAAAGGGTGGGATATATTAGGCAGCAAGTGAACAGTCAGCTCTCAAAGTTGATGCGTTAGAAGCAGGGAACGTGGGCAAGCGTAAGGATCTGAGCGGCTTTGACAAGGGCCAGTTGTGATGGCTAGACGACTGGCTCAGAGCATGTCCAAAACAGCAGGTCTTGTGGGGTGTTCCTGGCATTTATTAGTACCTACCAAAAGTGGTCCAAGGAAGGACAACCGGTGAACCGGATACAGCATCATGGGTGCTCAAGACTCACTGATGCGTGTGCAGAGTGGAGGCTAACCCGTCTGCTCCGATCCCACAGAAGAGCTACTGTAGTACAGATTGCTGAATAAGTCAATGCTGGCTGTGATAAAGGTGTCAGAACACACAGAGCCTCGCAGTTTGTTGCATATGGAGCTGCGTAGCTGCAGACCAGTCAGAGCGCCCACGCTGACCCCTGTCCACCACAGAAAGAGCTTACAATGGGCACGTGAGCATCAGAACTGGACCGTGGAGCAATGGAAGAAGGTGGCCTGGTCTGATGAATCACGTTTTCTTTCACATCATGTGGGTAAGAGATGGCACCAGGGTGCGCTATGGGAAGAAGGCCAGCCAGTGGAGACCGTGTGATGCTCTCAGAACTTGCGTTCTGATATTCACGTGGATGTCACTTTGACACGTACCACCTACCTAAACATTGTAGCAGACCACGTATACATGGTCTCTTTCAGCAGGATATTTCACCCCGTTTAACCTAAAAAATGGTTCAGGAATGGTTTGAGGAACATGACCGAGTTCAAGGTGTTGACATTTCCCAGATCTTAATCTGAGCGAGCATCTGTGAGATGTGCTGGACAAACAAGTCTGATCCTTGGAGGCGCCACCTTGACACTTACAGGACTTAAAGGACCTGTTGCTAACGTCTTGGTGCCAGTATACCTTCAGAGGTCTTATGGAATCCATGCCTGATGGGTCAGAGCTGTTTTGGTGGCCCATGTGGGACTTCCACAATATTAGGCAGGTTTGAATGATATAGCTGATCAGTGTATGTTGCTTTACTGTATAAGAAACACTCCTGCAGATGTTTTAAGCCCTATGCGTTCCTTTCTGTGGAATATTTGCTGCTCAACGATAAAACCACTTCATCCAGGTCTCTTTAAAAGAACCCAAGGATGTTTTGTGCATTTCCTTTTCCTACGCACCCAGATCAAATGGCATGGCGACATGTTTCGGATAGATTATTTTATTTTTCCCTGATCGCTGGACATATTTTCTTTTAACGCATGCGCAGAAAAACACTAGATATGGTGTGTAACATTTTTTTCCCAACGTCCAGTGAAGAGATATGACCCAGTTATGTTTGCTATGGACTGTACTAATAACGATAATAAAAAAAAAGACTTTTGTCATTTTAGTTCAGCGCTGTCATGATTATGGAATACTGTTAATCTGAGGTCAGTGCTTGGTTACGTTTTCCTTTACGCATCCTTGCTTTTCATGAACAGGACTCTTGCTTTTAATGCACATTCATCCAACCAGAAGATTCTGTCTGAAAGTGTGGTATGAGTATATGCAGGCCACCAATGGAAAAATATCATTAATTACGGCTGTTAGTGCCATTTAGTCCGTCTGTTCCGGGAGGCGTGAGCTTCTGCCACCTGGGTACTGCAGTAGATTAGGAAATGAAAGTAATTTATACTGTAATTATTACATTAATCCATGGCAAATGGACCATTAGTGTATAGCCATAACCCCAAAATGGTGTGTGTTTTGAACAGGATGGATGTGTACCATGTGATAAAAATAACCGATGCCTCAGGCGGACAGATTAGAGCACACCATGCCTTCTTGGGAAGTCTCCCATTTTCACCCAGTGACACATTTTGAGGATTATTAGCCTTTGTTTTCTAGCCAAGACATTTAGCTCTCATTGATTTTAACGTGAACAATGTGTTCTTTGGCAGTACTTTCTTGTGGCCTTGTGCAGATTCTGCAAAATATCGCCATTGTCTGTGAAATTCCTCTTTAGCCCCATAATGCCAAGCAATGATGCGGCATTTATCTTCTTGTGGGCAAAGCCCAAACCATTTGCCCTTGTTTATAAAGACTGCTGAAATAAATCACTCCGTTTATGGATTAGTGGTGTGCCAAAAGTACATTATAGCACAGTTTTCCTTGCTGAGCTGAAGCACATAAACAACAATACTTTTGTGGGCTTTTTCTCCAAAGATGCTGGTGGAACAAGGTGCTTCATTCATTCACACACAGACAGGAACATCAAAATGATGTACGTATCTGTGCCTGTCGGTTAGAGTGAACGAGGTGTGGCCTCAGTGCCGGTGACGGAGGTGTGGCGTCTGTGGTTGTCATTTCCAGTGAAGGAGAAGGCGTGGCCTTTGTGCCTGTCAGTCTTGGACGTTGTTTGTACAATGCAAAATCACATCATTTAACATTCTTGGTTCTTTCATACTTTCATACTTTGAACCTTTGATCATCTGTCACGCTGAGCATCCTATAATACACACCCTTAATAGGCAGGTGAAGAAAACAAGCTTTAAAATTCACACCGCAGTGTGATCTGTCTCTCTTTTTCTGTCTGTCCCTCTTGCTGTTATTTTCTCCCTCTTAGTCTGAAGCCTATCTACGGGGCGCGGTACCCGCCTGTGGATCCTCGGGTACTCTGCTCGTAAGTGCAGCCACCTGCATGGATAATCAGCCCTTAGTGGATGATTGACTCCTTAACCTTGTGTTTTTGTCCGTTTCCGTTCCTGTGCTCAAATCCATCCCAGTCTGTCGCCCAGTGAACCTTAATATCCAAGCCTTCGTCGTCGTCCCCGCCTTTTCCTGACCGAAGAGTTTGAACAAAATGTGTTTTGTTAATGTTGTCTGTATGTTGTTGTTTTTTTTCTAAATCTCACAAGATTCTTTTTCTCTTAAACCTTTCAAAATTGTAAGGTTCCTAAAAGACACTCCAAAGACAAACGCCGTGAGCGTCAAATCAAAGAAGCCATCCACGTTCCACGAGTTTGCACGCAGCACCAATGATGCCTGGGACATCGACGATGAGGAAGACGGCGGTTTCTTCACGCCGACACATTCCACTTCTCTTCCTGCACAATCACACTCCATAGTCAAAGCACTTCATCATCAAGAGACCAATCGTGTGACGGATAACGAGCCAGAGCCCTGCCCGGGGGACGGACTGGAACCAGGAAGCGCAGCGGTGTGCCGTGATCAGCGGAAGAGCGACAGTGAAGCGGCCAATGGCAGGGTGGTGAAGTCCAGCAGTGAGGTCCAGCTGAACAGTAATTCAGGTATCCATAGTGTGTCCTAAATGTTTAACCATGTTTTGATCATGCTGGCCCATTGATAAATGCCATACTGCCCCTTTAAAATAACTGACAGTGACCCAAGTGTTAAAGTGAGATGTGTTGTATAAGGATATGCACAAATCCGGCAAAACAGCACACTGATGGACAATAGGCAAGAAAGAATAGCTGGGTGTGAAACTGACATGCTGTTGTCTGTTTGAAACCTCCGAACAATGAGCTGTACTCTGCTGTGCGTCAGCCAGGCTGAGACACTTCGGGGTGGAGTGTCTATGTTTGAACAAGTTTTATATTCACATTATACTCAAGTTACGTGGAAGTGAAAATCTGTCTTCGCCCCAAACCGTGCCTACAAGAAAGCAGCGAAGTACACGGCGTATTTTCTGAGGGGTGGATAGACGGAAGGATGCATGGATTTTTTTTTTCCCATAATAAGATTGTATTTCACTTTCTGGAAATGGTCATTGAAACTGTAGAAAAAAATAAACGAGTGCTGGTGCTGTTGTTAAAGGAGTGCTGTAGGCAGGAAGCAGTCAGACATGAGCAGTGTTGGGACAACTAGCAATGACCTTGGGGTCATGAATCACCATGACAGAGAACAGCATGGCAAAAGAGAGCATGCCCATATAGACGTGTGTACTCACACACACACACACACACACACACACACACACACACACACACACACTCAGATGGAGAGGGCTGAGATGGCTTTGTTTTGGTATCAGTGTTCAGTTTCAGATGTTTTTGTAGATAGAGAAGAAATGAAAACACTTGCCTGTCCATCTGTCTATCTCTCCGTCTATATCTACATACCTGTTTGTCTCTGTCTATATCTGTCTTTCTGTCTGTTTGTCTATCTATAATAGATATAGTATATCTGTCAGTATCTAGCTGTCTGTCTGTGTCTGTCTCTCTGCATGCATGTCTTTCTGTCTGTCTGTCTGTCTTTCTGTCTGTTGCTATTTGTCTGTCTGTTTATATCTAGCTATCTGCCAGTCTGTCACTGACTGTGTGTCTATAATCTGCCTGTCTGTCTGTCTCTCTATGTCTGTATAGCTCTCTCTCTCTCTCTCTCTCTCTCTCTCTCTCTCTCTCTCTCTCTCTCTCTCTCT
>JAQQZX010000040.1:4573019-4592794 GCA_030068355.1 Notoglanidium maculatum
TTTTTTTTTTTTTAAATGATTCCACTGTTTACACAAATTAATGATGTAAACAAAGTCATGAGAGTTGCAAAGCCTGTTTTTCACGGGTTATTGACTCTGGACTCATCAGTATGAGTATGTATATGTGTGTATGAGGATTTAAATCAATTTTAAAATCATTGTATGGTCTAAAATTAGGCAGTAATGGGGGCGAGCTTTCAAGACTATGCGACGCACGTCTCGATAAGGGATTAACATTTTGCTGAATGAAGGATACAGCTCGTGTCTGAGAGGGCACATGTCCTTCACTAGGACTGACAGGTAATGAGGTGAGCGAGATCAAGAAAAAGTGCTTGAGGAAATGCTTAATGTTTATGATTATGGTTTACCAGTAAAATGAGCGATGATGAAAACCCTGAAATCTGTGTCCACGAGTCCAAATTCATTGAGAGAAGGACGGCATTCATTTAGTTAATCTCCTGTCAGTCACAGCAACCAATCATGAGCTTATCCTATTTGTGAGCTTGTGTATGTGGAAGAGGGTAGATAGCGCTTTCCTTCACGTATCTCATAGGAAGCACGTGCTAGCCTTCACCCTTTGTGGTTGGTGAGAACTAACGAATAACCAAAACGTAGGTTAAAAAAAGTAGACTACTGCCTTGTTTTTAAGACTTCTTTTATACATATACACTTAAAAAAGTGGTTTCTGATATTCCAGCTTGGAGGAACGTTGAGGTTTGGAGCACAGGGTCAGGATCTTGGTCAAGGGCCCAACAGTTCTACCTTGGTGTTAAAGGGAATTGAATTCAACCATCTTTCAGTAGCCGAGAGACTTGGGCCATGGCCGACCTTTCACACGGACAAACAGGAGAAGGTTCGTGGTCTGACCACATCACATACAATCCATTAATCCGTTTCTAAACCCGATGGACCCAGCGAACAGAAAGTATCATCGCTATCGTAGTATCCAGTGACACGGCCTCCCTCTTACACATATGGAATACTAAAATATTTTACTTATTTTAGAGAAAACCACCGGTGCATGTAGAGCATAGAGAAACTTTGCAGACTTCTTCCTCTTCATCTGCCTGCTTTCTCTCCAGTTCTCTCACACAGCTATGAGGTGTTTAGTGTCACTGAAAATCAGTCATTACCTAGGAAAGAGGAAAGTTGCCTGTAAAGCTCTCACAGAATAAATATTTGAATTGGAGAATCCTGAAGTCCCCAGTACTTCTCTAAAATACTGTACCCATCTTGTCATCTAGCTCTTTCCAGGTTCACTAAAAAACAACGGCTGCTTTCACAAAGGCTGATGCACGGTTTACAAGTGAGCCCAAGTCTAGTGGCTACATTCTGCACACCATGCTTCTAGAAAGTGCTATCTCTTCTGGGGTTTTTTTTTTTTGTTACTGGTTACAATGGCGCTTCCAGTGTTGGGGGGGAATCTTCAAATGTTTTCTATTTATATTACCGCATTCGCTCTAACATGTTATTTCGACATTATACGACAGTTCCGGTCCATTACTTTGATTGCATGAGCGATGTTCGAAGAGTGCTGATATTTAGAATAACTACATTGAGATGTTTCACTGTTTGTATCACTCCACTTGTCTGGTTTCTTCAAATAAAATTTCCAGCAACAGTTACTACAGCAGTGTTAGCCAAACATCATCAGCGGACATACGTTTTTTCAAGAATATAAACGACGTCTGACTTGAAAGATGAAAGCTCGTCTGATGAAGATAAAGAAGTAATGCCAATTTCACTGGACGCACCTGTAAGGGGAATGTGCAAATCAACGTGAGCTAGCTACGTGAGCGTGGTGTCATCAGGATCGCCGAAATGAACGAATTATTAGGCCATATTGAGTCTGAAATGTCGGGTTACTCAATCTACTGAAATAAAAAAACAAGTCGTTATTGTAAAGCTCTCTCTAAGGGCAAAAAAAATGAGGCAAACCCAATATTGCAAAACTTTAAGCTTTTAATGGTCTCAGCAGCAAATCATTGGTGAGGAAAATTAGCAAGAATGAAGCAAATGGATAAAGTAAATTGGCGTGGGAGCGTTTCCCTTTAAGTCTTGTGGGTAAACCTGCAGACGGCGTTTTACAGAAAGAAGAGTTCAGAAGATATTTTGGAAAAGTTAGTTCCAATTTTATATCATTTAAACGTGTAAATCTTTTCATGATTTTCTCTTTGTGTACCGGAAGACTATGTAAGTGAACTTCCCTGTTTCCAGCTCTTCCCCTCCCCCCCTCCCCAACAGTTTCAGCAACCAGCATCGGCCAGCAGAAGAAGGCTGAGGTCTCAGGAGTGCTTTTTTTACTTCCTGTTCATTTTCTGCCGAGTGATTTTTATTGAGACCATTAAAAGCTTATTGTTTTGCAATATTAGGTTTGCTTCATTATTTTTGCCCAGGAGTGTACATTTATTGCGTGTAGCATTTTTAGGAGTGGCAACTATCAGTACTTTGAAAGAGTCAGAGGTAAAGCTGTAACAGATTCTATGCCCACACTAATATGTTATCATTTTAAAACGCATCACTTTTGCTACGTTTACACCTGGCGTCCGTGCTACTCCGGAGTTTTCAAGCCCGAAAATGAAGTTTTGGAAATGCTGCCGGACATGTTTTAGTTCGAAAACTCCCAAGAGTTGCGTTTTAGTGTGGACGAGGGAAAACGTAGGCTTTAAGAAACGACGACACAGAGACCCACGTTCGCGTCCTGATCGGGGCTTATCACTCGCGATGTATCCTTTTTAAATCTAAAACGTATTAACACGGACTTAAGACTAAAAAGTCTTCAGGACCGGAGTTTGCATGTTGCAGTTTCATGTTGAAGTTTTTGTTTGTTTCTTTTACTAAATTTATGAGAGAGTACGAAAGAAAGTCTGGTGATGGACAAATCCAAATGGTTTATAGCTCCAACAACATGAGTTATAAGTGTATAATGGTTTTGTGAACGTTCCCCAAAATGTAACTAGAATTGGATAAGAAGTATAATTTGTTCTTTAATAAATAACCTTGATAATGCTCTGTGACGTGAGGAATAAAACCCTTGGAGATGTGATGTTACAGGAAAATAATCAGCATCGCGCAACCCCAGTGTCACTGCTGTGTTTTATTCCTTACACCTATCCTGTTGCTTCGCCTTGTTTCGTAGTTGTACGCTTTGCTCATTTCACAGTTCGAGTTAATTGCTGTCTGGCCATTATCAGTGTCGGTTTATGACCGATGCACTGCTTGTGGTTGAAAATGTTTGACTGATGGACTGTTTCTCACCCCAGTAGGGATACTGAGGATCTTATTTTTTTAAATCTCAGCAACACACATTAAGATACCATTAGCATGTCAGCATCACCGCTGTGCTGAGAATGATCCACCATTCAAATAATATCTGCGCAGTGGTGGTCCCTTCGCACCGATGGACAGAGTGGCGGGGGGAGGCACATTAAACACAGCAAACAGATGGACTGCAGTCAGTCATTTTTAAACCAACAAAGTGACTTAAATGTTCACTACAACACAAAGATGAACCTTACGTTTATTTTCATCTTCGAATGAACCTTGTTTCGTTTTAAATGCCGTAAATACTCTAATGGTCCTCAATTTGAGTTATTTTGATTCATGGACTGAACATTTTTTAAAGGTCTCCAGACTGTTCCTGTAGTTTAGGGTCGATTTAAGGAGACAGAACAAGTCCTTTTTAGGCAGACTTGACATTTTTTCCTTCCGTTTTTCTGAAAGAAAAGGGTGGAAAGGTGCTAGTGGCCTACTGGAGCAGCCACCACATTTATTTATAGCCATGTCCTGTGTGTCCTAAGGTATTTTTCTCCTTCTTATGTCTCCTTCAGTGTGTGTGTGTGTGCGTGCGTGCGTGCGTGCGTGCGTGTGCATGTTTTACTGCATTTTCTTTCTCCATCATTCTTTGCCTTTCCTCTTTTGGAACCTTTTTTGGAAAATCAGCATTTTAAGACGTCCTCTGTAATTTTCTCACCACTTTCTCCAGCGTTATGCATCCCGAGCCGAAACACGTTCCATAGAAAAAAAAACTCGTCCCCATTGACGTGTCTTTAACGAGGCCTTATGTGTAATCCACTTCTCAGCAAGACAGGTGATCTAAAGTCACTCAGCGTTTGGATGTCGTGCCTAAATCAGACCTTTTTTTTTTTTTTTTAAGAAAGCTGATCTCGCCACAATGTTTTTTGCTAAGATTTTCTCTTTTTGGGCTTGTTTTTGGGCGAGTGAGCCATAATGTCAGCAATCATTAGTCTTGTGTTCTCTGCTACAGTAGTCAGTGTTAGTTTTATTGTTAAAACTAAACATTACGGTTGAGTCATGCATTAACATCCTTTTGTTTATATGAAAGTACCCCCGTAATCAAAAACTTTTTTGATTTTAAGATCTTACTTGTGTCTCGTCTTCTGTTGCTTTAGACTCTCTAAAGATTTGCAAACCAGTTTATGCCCAAGACTCACCTTTGGTTCAAAACTGGATACTGTACATTTGCGAGTAAGAGACAGATTCCCTATTGAGTTTGGTTTCTTAAAATCTGCTTCTTCTTCTTTGAGTCGTCTCAGGGATGTTTCCTTGCCACTGCCACCATCGCCTCTAGCTTGCTCATTACAGATATAAATTCCATCCAATAAGGAAGACAGTTCATTAGGCCATAAAGCCAATTCATGGATGGGGAAAGGACACTTGTGTGCTTCTGCTATCAGTTATCCAGGTGATCTGGGACCTGTGAATTCACAAGCCTTTGTCTTATAAACCAACAGAAAACCAAGAAGCTGGCTGTAATCTCTGCTTGTCTTCTCCTTGAACTCCAAGAGACAAGGAGCATTTTCCAACATTGTAATAACGTTGTATACCATAGCGTGACCAGGGTAGTGGGTTCTGCATGCCAGGAGGACACAGTGATGTGTCCAATTTCCATATTATGCATATTCATACATTCTGAACAAGTGTAGTAGTGTTGTTCCTATAATATTTATAGTAGGTTTTTGGTACTTAAAGTCCATTAATTGGAGCATCTGTTCATTCATCTTCAGGTCAGGGCCATGGTGGAGCCAGAGCTAATTCCAGGAATACTCTGCGTGAGGTAGGAATACTTCCAAGAATACTGGAAGTGATGCCAAGCTATTGCAGGGGGACACACACGCGCGCGCACACATTAAACCTAAGGGCAACCATACTTGGGAATCTAGGACTGTGAGGTGACACTGCGACTCGCTGCTCCAATGAGCCACCCTCAATTTATCCCATCCATCCGGGGTACACCCTGGGTAGGTCGCCAATCTGTCGCAGGGCTAACACAAAGACACTGACAGCCATTCACGCTCGCACCTATTGGCCATTTGGAGTAACCATTTGCCTTAATCTGCATGTCTGGGGACTGTGGGAGGAAACCCAAGCACCCAGTTGAAACTCACACAGGCACTGTTTATTCATTAAGGGTCATGGAGACGGACCCAATCCCCGCTGGCTTTGGGTGAGAGGCGGGGTACACCCTGGGCAGGTTGCCAGTCTATCACAAGGCTAACACGGAGAAACGAACAGCCATTCACACACACACACCTATGGACAATTTTGTGTAGCCAATTGACCTAATCGGCATGTCTTTGGGCTGAGGGAGGAAACCAGAACAAGCAGACTCAGCACAGAAAGGCCCCAGTCAGCTGGCAGGTCGAACCCAGAACCTTCTTGCTGTGAGGCGACAGTGATAACCTCTGCACCACTGTGCCACCCCACCAACAACATCACTATTATAAATGAGAATAGTAAAACAGTGACTATTTTTGAAATAGGATGCTCTTTTAATTTGTACTCTATATGGACACTTGTTACACTCCAAATTGTTGAAATATTAGCCATTATTTGGCATTATTACAAGCCTGGATTTCTATTGCCAGCTAATTGTTTTGTGTTTGGGAGTCTTGGGCATGTGCATAAACATTTGTTTATGTAGGTTGTAGCTGGGTTGGTTAAGCAAGCCCAATGCAAAAAGATTGGCAAAGTATTGTTGAATTTCTGCCATTATAGGTAGCATGTCCATCTGGAGACGATGATGTCATGTCTACCCATAATTACTAGAGTTGGACAGATGACAGAGGAGTAGTGCAAGCATTCTGTCTTTGATTCGTAACTGTGCAAACCAACAACGTTCTTATATTCACTTATGAATCTATAATTCTTTCTCTGTGTTAAGAGCCAAATAAAAGTATTAAATGTGTGTGGGGTGGGGTGGGGGGTACGGGTTGTACCCTTGTGAGGAACAAATGTGAGATTTTACTATCCTTTTGAGGACAATTTTGGATGGAACTCACAAGTGGGTGGTCTTCACAGCAGTTTTAAGGGTTTTGTAAACAACAAATAAGAAAAAGTGAAGGAGCCAAAAAGTTTCCTTTTCATTACTAAGGTTAGGGTTAGGTGCAGGTGTAGTGTTAATTAGCTGCATTAATCATTATGCGAAGTGACGGTCCTCACAAAGATAGTAAAACCTGTATGTGTGTGTGCGTGTGTGTGTGTGTGTGTGTGTGTTTGTGATGATGGGAGCCAAATGGCTGTGTTGCCAGTCCTGTCAGCTGCCAATCAGTATTGCTCTGGGAAATGACAGCAGGAGTTAGCACTCATTAAGCAATTAGCATAGGGTTAATGACCTGATGTTGATTTGAGCATCTCTGCTGTGCACCTGCATTGAACAGGGCATTTTCTCTAACATGTTAATGTGTATTATCGGACACTGCGATTTTGTAGAACTGACCGCTGGCACAGAGGCAAACGTTAATTGCCTCAGTGTGGTGAGGCAGAAGTTGTTTTTGGGTATATGGGCATATCAAAGTGTTCTTATTAGAATTTATTCACAATAACATGAAAACATGTCTTTTGGGACAATGTACATTATTTTATTTCATGCTTAGATTTTTGTCATCCAGGTCTACATTTGAGGGCAAATACCAAAGACAGAGGAAAGAAAAAAAAGCTGAGAATTAGATGTGAATAGGGCATGCAGTTATTATTATTATACTGCACTGTTGATATGTCTAACTTTAAGCAGAAGTAATGTAACTTATTGTCACTGCACAATAAACATGTCATACAGGTCATTGCATTTGTATACAGAAGTTTAATAAGTGCTGTAACTTTCTCCATATAACAAGGGTCCAATATACGACATTACCTTTCTCTGGAGCAGTGTTTTCGTCTCATTAACTAATAGTACTCTGACTCACAATCCAGACTTCTAGCACACCGTGGAGAGTCTGGTCTACTTTGTCAATAAACATGGAAAAGAATTGCCTACTTTCACAGAAAAAGGTGATTTGACACACTTGGTAGATGCCCAACCATAGACATGTGAGATTAGCTCATTTGCTCATCACTAACTCTTTCAAACAACACTCTTTAATAACTTTTTCAAAGTTGCTATAAAAGTATTTTTTTTACAGTCCCTTGACTATATCTTGCGCCAAAAAGCTCATTGTGTCATTGAGATAAAAAGCTTGTTTTCCTACTGGAAACTTAGAAATCATCAAGATGCTGAAGCCTGTGGCCAGAAAAGTGCACAAAATATATCCGAGTCTCTTTGGCCTGTGGCCACGAATTCTGATAGAATTTGGCAAAACTCACATGGATGGCGATACCGATTTGGAAGCAAAATTGTTGGCGGAAGAAACATTCCAAGACCATGAAGCAGCAGACCATGTAGCATATCACGCACACTCCAGAAGCAAACAATCTGATTTATTCCTTAGCATATACATTCACTCACCAGGAGCATGTGCGATAACTAGGAATTAATTCAAGCAATTATCTATTCAGCCAATAATATGCCATGAACGCATGCAAATACAGGAAAAGAGCTTCAGTTAATGTAGACTTCAGAATAGGAAGAAATGTCTCCGCGACGTTGCCCATAACACGGTTGCTGGTGCCAGACAAGCTGCTTTGAGTATTTCAGAAACTTCTGATCGCAGATATTTTTACGTACAGTCTCTAGAGTTTACACAGGCTGACAGGAGGACTGGTGCAGTGTCGCCTCACAGCAAGAAGTTTCTAGGTTCGAACCTGCTTACCGACTGGGACCTTTCGGTGAAGAGTTTGCATGTTCTCCCCGTGCCTGTGTGGGTTTCTTCTGCCTGTTCCAGTTTCCCCCCTCAGCCCAAAGACATGCAGGTTAGGTCAACTGAATTTATGTATACTCTAAATTGTCCATAGGTGTGAATGCTAATGGATGTTCGTCTCTCTGCATTAGCCCTGTGATAGATTGAGTACACAGACTGCCCAGTGTGTACCCGGTCTCTCACCTGAAGTCAGCTGGGATTGGCTCCAGCTTCCCTGTGGCCCTTAATGGATAACCAGTAGCGATAATGGCTGGCAGGAGTGGAATCCAACATGATCATCTGCTGTTGTAGTCCATCCGCCTCAAGGTTTGACGTGTTGTGCATTTTGAGATGCTTTTCTGCTCACCGTAGTTATAGAGAGTGATTATTTCAGTTACCATAGATTTCCTGTCAGCTCAAACCGGTCTGGGCAATTTCCTCTCTCATCAACAAGGCATTTCTGCCTGCAGAACTGCTGCTCAATGGATGTTTTTTGTTTTTCGTACCATTCTGCGTGGAGTCTAGAGACTGCTATGTGTGATCATTCGAACCTTAACTGAAGCTCTAGACTTGCTGTGGATGACTGGATAATTGCATGAATGAGCAGGGATATTTCAGTAAAGTGGCTGGCAAGTGTATATTACTAAATACAGTATATTGCATAGGATTTTCCAGTATATCATAATATTTCCCAGTTCCATAAGGCAGGATATGGGTTGGGTGTGTGACTGACTGGTGATGTTCTGTCTGCTTCCATCTTTGTCACCGCTGACAGGAAAGGGAGCTGATTTTTAAACAGGCCATTCTGAATTATGAAAAATGTTTCACACCATGAATATCAACCACTTTTTTTTTTTTTTTTGGCTCTGGGAGATGCATTCTAAAAACCTGCCAAGGTGCCTTCATCCAACCAAACGCATTTACTGAAGGTGGTTTTGGTTTCGAGGCGAATGCAAAATACTCCCACTGTCCCAGAGCTTTTCTAAATTAATGCATTTATTCTGCCTATTTGTCTTTCTCTGTATCTCTCCGCCGTGCCGTTCTCTTCCTCACAAAGAACATAGACACATAGGTGGCCCGTTGCGATTTGTCTAAATACTATCGCTCCTGGTTTCGCAGCTTTGTGGAGTGCAGATTTGTCATCAGTCTCCAGCCGCACAGACAGTAAAGTTCCCACACATATTCCACATCCATCACAGAAAGGGCTCTGCAGAGGCCTGTCCAGCTGAAATATTGATCAACACTGCTGGTGCAAAGTGCTTAGAAGCTGCTTCCCAAAACTCTGGACTTCTGGAAAGTTTATTTAGGGTCACAGTGGAACAGATTGGCTTTTCAGAGCAAATACTGCCGGAGGCATGCTGTATGAAGTTTTTATATCAACCAAGGCTTTGAGTTCAACTGAGCAGAACAGAGGGGAGCAAATATGGAGATATGTACTTGGATCAACATCTATTCATCTTCGGATGGACCAGAGAGCTGTTTCACATTTCTGTGGAAAAAAAAAAAAAAAAGATGGTAATGGTTCATGATTTTCAACTTGCTTGGTGCGGGACCCCCTGGCTTTTCCTTTAAGGGAATCCCCATCGCTGTCTACGGCCAAGGAATTGAGTCAACATCCATGTCGACCTGGGGAGCAAAAGGCACTGCTATTTATTTATTTATTTATTGCTATTTCCTTTCCAGCCAGATAAGTATGCTATTGGAAGCAGTTTCTAAATGTAAAACAGGAGCAGTATAATACTTAAATTAACAACGAATGCAAAAGCACAATTTGCGAATGGCTAATTCCTCTTTATTGGCTGATTCTGATTATATAGGTTTGTGTTTGGATGAAAAGCAGACATATTTTCTAATTGGTAAATAAACTTTCTCAGTATATTTGTAAAAACTGATTTAGAGCTCACTAACCATGAGACTATTATAGTCCAATTACAAAATTACTGCATGGCATGTATCTGGAATTTATGTCACAGAAAAAAAGGTAAAAAGCTACATTGCTAGCTAGCTTGGATAATGTTACCGATTAGCAAAATAGTTTTGATTGTTGTTGTATATTTCTCACAGGTTTTGTTATTCTTATATGAATAGTTATTATAATGAATATGATAAAATAATGAATATGACAGTATAAAAGCGAGACTCAGATGTTCAGGTCTACCTGAATATGTGCTAGTTTACTAGCAGTGCTAACTGGTTTATATTACTTATAACTGGCAATGAGTTACTGCAAATTTTTCAATAAATTTCAGTGTCAAGATTCAATAGCTTATTTATTTCATTACCCACACAAATTTAGCGAGCATTTTTTTTAAACTTATTCAACAGTAATTTCATATTAATCTCATTTCACAACAGCCCCATAAATTAACACAACTAAACGTAGCAATTCAATTAGGACAAAATTATTGGCACCCTACAAAAGGAAGTGTGAATGTGTCTATGGGTTTTGATTTGCTGCAATGGCTGAGCTGCATTATTGGAAGATTAAGAATATCCAATGCTTAGGAGGCACTTTTTTCACCAATTAGCCATCATTTTTACCTTTTAAGCAGTTTTGTGTATATCAGTTGTGCCAAGAAGGCACTTAATTAATGGATGATTGGCATTTATCAATATACACACATGAGTATAAAGAAAATCAGCATTAGCACAACTTTTTTAAAATTTGTCAGGAACTTTTAGTTTGGTTATTTCCAAACAAATTGTCTAAAAAAAAAAAAAAAAAAAAATGTTCATTAATAATAGTATATTTATGAAGGCAGAAGGATTAGTCGTGTTTCTAAATAGCATTTCTATGTACAATTATAGTGTATTGAATTTTTAATGATGGTAAACTTAACATTTAGTAGAACATTTGATTTTGAAATGAGGTTTTACCTAGACGAATCCTCCAGCTGACATAATTACATTCATTTATTTTGCTACATGGCAATGCTACCCAGGTATCAATCTAAGATGATTAATGGAAATCGGAGCAGCTGTATATTTTGCGTGTGCGTGTGCTGTTAAGAGCCAGTGATTGAAGAATCTGTTGATGTAGGGATCTCTCGCATCATGAAAGGAAGATGATGGCATATAAATCATCTTTATAGTTATACTAAATATATGGTTATTTAATGGTGCAGCGGTTAGCACTGCAAGGTTCTGGGCTCGAACTTGCCGGTTGACGGGGACCTTTCTATACGCCGTTTGCATGCTCCCCTGTGCCTATGTGGGCTTTCTCTGGGTGCTCCGGTTTCCTCCCAAAGACTTGCAGATTCGGTCAACTGGCTACTCTAAATTAGCCACAAGTTTGAACGGTTGTTCATCTGTCTGTGTTAGCTGTGCGTTAGATTTTCTACCTGTTCAGGGTGTACCCCGCCTCTCACCCACAGTCAGCTGGGATTGGCTCCAGCTTCTCCGCATCCCTTAATGGGTAAGCGGTATAGATGATGGATGGATTTAGTATATAAATATACCAGTAGGACTTAGTGGTTTTCTCTCGTTCTGTCTCTCTGTCTTTTCCTGACTCATTCCTCACTCTATTCATCTCTTCCGCTCTGTGATGAAGTGAAAGCAGAAAGGTCATTGATGTGTTTTCCGCTCCTGCCGCTATTCAGGCCATTTAGCCATAATTCTACAAAATTGGATCCAACAAGCAAATCCACATACACGTACACATACACATAGCCATCAAAAATATGGCTCGGAGTTTGAAGCAAGACCAAAAAAATCTGTCATCTAATAATCCATCCATACAATTCAATACAAGTCTGTCCATGCAAGGCTAGTTCCAAAGGAAACCAACATAGTGACATAACCATAGTCATAGTACAGTGGTTACATTTCCTTATATTTCACTTAATGTAGTATCCTTTAAGAATTTAAGCTTCCATGTGTTATAATCTTGTAGCATGTAAGGTCACTCTGATACACAGAGTAGTATTCTGTATCTTGCCTTGCCACTCTAACAACAACTTTACATGATTGTGTTAACATAGTTTCAAGAGAAATAGTTTCACAGGCAAAAGTGCACAGTGTGTAATGAGTGCTTAAAGTGGACGATGCTACGTACGCATGGTTAGAATTATATCATCAAGTGAACACTTGAAACCATTTTTTTTTATTATTTGCTTCACACAGTAACTGTGTGTGTGTGTGTGTGTTTGCACCACTGGAGCTGACACTTCACATCTTCAATCCGCTTCACTGAGTCTTTCATGTCTCCCAGGGCCACTTTGCATCATTTAAAAGACGTCATGCAGCTGCAATGCGTCTGTCACAACAAACAGCATGCATACATGCATAACTAAGCTCTCTGAAACACTCCAGCCATAATGATGTGTGGTCCAAATGCTTACAGCCTGGAAACATCTTACACGTGCAGGCTGTGTTCCAAACGCAACACTTCTTGACTAATTAGTGTTCTTACTGAAAGTTCAAGCATTTGAAGAGAAAGATTCAAATACTGTATGACTGTATAATGAAAAGATCTACATCCTACTATCTGGTGTTTTCCATATGAGGTTGGGTTCACTTTTAAATTCCCTTGGTTCCTCTCAGGATTTTTTTTTCTTTTCTTGTCACTGTCTTTCTTATTAGGGATTTAGATCTAGACCCAGATTTCGGCAAAAGTGTTGTAGAAATGTAAATAATACTAAATTAAATTTGGCTGAACAAACAGAATCTGTAACACACTTTCACACAAAAAAGGGTTTCTAAGAGTCCTTTGGATTAGTGAGCGTTTGAGCATCTTGAAACCTTAAGGACACGCAGAAACCGGATTATGGAACACAAAAAACCCAGTATCGTTTCTTGAAATGTTCACAGACACATACATATACGTCAAACAGACACCAGTGATGTCCAGATATTGGATAGGGACCCCTGTTGGTTTGAACGAAGGGTAAAGGAAGCAATCTACATCCGAGTCAACCAACTGGACCTAAATATGTATCAGGCCTGGTACTAGCTATTAGCCTAACATCTGGGACGAGACTCTTAAGTCACGTGTATCATTAGCACATGAGTTCCGGTCGGCTCACACCGATGAAGCTTCCAGCTGGAAGTGAAAGCTTAGGTAGTTTTTTCCTGCAGTAAGTTCTTCATGGTGTAGTGATTTAAAAAGTTTAAAAAACAAAACACACAGTACAATTTATATTCTATGAACATTACCTTCACAGATGAAGCTTCACAGATATAAGAGAACCCTTATAGATGTATGTAATTAGACTAATTTAGCTAATATTCCTCATTATGAGATTATTATAAAACAAATACATATAAAAATGATGAAAGCCTAGACATTTCTAGACATTTTCACTACTACATATTAGATGTTGTCTTATTACACTGACAAACTTATTTCTAGAAGGAAATGATCACAATAAGCAAAACTATCAGCCAATAGAATTCCAGCATAAAACGAGAAATATCTGGATCGATTTTATTCATCCAGCTTCAGTAAACGCTTTAGGATGATCCGGAGTCTATCCCAGGAACACTGAACACATGGTGGGAGGGTTGAAACACCAATAACCTATTTAATATTTTCTAAACCTTTTCTGGAAGGAAAAGCATCTGTTTCCACATAAAACTTACAAGGATTCTCCTGGAAGGATTGAACTGAAGAACGTGTAGCCGATATATACTTTTGGTGCAAGAGACCGAGTAAGAAGATGACGCCACATCAACATCGGCTATATAAATATAAAGACATGAAAGGCACAAGAAGCACATCATACCACGGCCTTAACAAGTCACTGTAATATAAAACAAAAATAATACAAAAGTATATAAAGTACCAGTCAAAAGTTTGGACAGACTTTCTAATTCTATGGTTTTCCTTTATTTTTATTACTTCATGTCTTAACGTAATGAAGGACTGTCATTTCTCTTTACATAGTTGCGTGGTTCTTGACATTACATGGATCACTGCAGTTGTCGAGGCAAGAAATTCCAATGAGGAACTTTGGACAAGGCACATCTGTTAACTGAAGAGTGACTACCTCATGAAGCTGGTTAATATAACGCTGATAGTGTGCAAAGCAAGGTAAACACTGGCTACTTTGAAGAATCTATAAGAAATGTGTTAGTTCATAGTTTTGATGTCTTCAGTATTGTTCTGCAATGTAGAAAATAAAGAAAAACCTACGAGTGAGTAGATGTGTCCAAACTTTGGACTGGTACAGTATGTTTAACCCATCTGGAACAAGCCAGTACAACAATTACTGACAAAAGGTTTTGCAAGCCTCAGCAGTTGACTTGAGTTTTGACTGAATTGACCCTGAACATCAACACAGAGTTTAAATAAATAAGTACACCATGCAGATCAGAGCGCTGACCTTAAAACATCCAACAAATAAATGTTTCTCTGAACTCCACCAAGTCTCCATTTCAAACATCCAGAGAATTTACTGTGCAACAGTCAGATAAATATAGCCAACAGGTGACTTCAGGTGAGAGGTGGGATACACCCTGGGCAGGTCACCAATCTAGCACAGGGATAAACAATCATTCACAATCACATTCACACCGGTGGGCAATTTAGAGTACCTAATCTGCATGTCTTTGGACTGTGGGAGGAAAGCGGAGCACCCGGAGGAAACCCACACAGACACAGGGAGAACATTTCCCCAGTTACATCAATATTTGCAAAAACTAATAATAATAGTGAAAGATTGTGTCTAAAAAGCATTGTAACAATTAGATTGGTAAAGTGATTATTATGGTCTTTAGTGTAAGCTTTAGCCAAAAGATTTAGCAAAAGTTTGGAATGTTCCAATGCAGGCGAGTAGAGATCAGTTAAATCATTAATTAATTTTTTTGCGGACGCTTGCATGTTTTTAATTCAATTCATATCCGTCTATTCTGTATCTATTTAACATTGGAATCTTAAAACGGAAACGTTTCAAGCATAATTGTTGTTTGATTTAATTTGTCACAGTAAAACATTTTTCGGAAAAAAAAACCAAAACATTAGGGCTGTTTTAACAAATGCACCAAATTTGTGGCTCTGGGAGAACTGTGTTCTACCCTATAACAGACGTCTAGTAGAAGTAGAAATCTTAACCACCTCCATGTTCTACATGTTTGTAAATCATATTAGAAGTCAAGTGGTTTTATAGCATCCCTGTTCTCATGTTCATGTTTATCTATACTGTTTTCCGGTGCTGTTATTCAATTAGTCTATTAGCAAGCTACTAAGTAGGCTAAAACTGGGAACCTTCTATTTGTATAAGGTTATATCTATTTATACAATTCCACACTAACTCAATCCTAATAAGAACACTTGTATCTAACGCTAGTGTTTGTTATACACACTCTAAAGCACACACTTCGCGTTCACGTCAGTGTCGTCTCCTCCTACGCACAAACCTCTTGTCAGAGCATTAGTAACGAGTGTGTTAGTATCACTGCCTACTTCAATAGTTAAGAGTTTGCAGAGAGACCACTTTACAATTAACCAGCTAATGAGCATCTTAACAGCGTTGCACATTGATCGAGTGTGATGCCACCTGCCAGGAACGACACCCCCTGGGCAAACACAGCTGTTTCCACATTGATTACTGTTTACGTGGTTGAAAAGCAGTTGAAGATTCTTATGTTGAGCAATTTGCCATCTGAAATCACTTCAGAGATAAATATTGTCATGTTGGTAGTTTAACTTGACTTAAAATTCGTTGACTACTGATTTTTTTTAATTGCCTTATTGAAGAAACACTGAGCGCTAAATGAGATCGAGGAAACTGTTGGGTATATTGAGAATACATGATACTGGGATCGACATTTCATGTGTATATGTCAAATGGTTGGATTTATATGCCTTTTCGCCCCTTTACCTCTGAATGCAGAAGCATGGGGTGGTCGAACACGCTTGGAGGAGAACACTATCCGCTTCAGTATACATGACGTTACAGATGAGTGCAATTCAGATCAGAAGGTGAAGAAGAAAGCCATCACTCCGACCTAGAGATCAAGGCCATATTGAGTATCCCTGAGCTAAGTAAGTAAGCAATTTCTTATACATTTACATAAGTAAGAGAAAATAAAAGCAGAGTTGCCATGTACACTTTTGTGTCTGATTGTTTTCAGATCTGTTTGGCATTCCTAATTCAATAAAACGTCGTAAGAAAATACGATCCGCGTTGAATTTATTTAAAAGAATCAGATGGCCGGATGGAGGTCGGATGGCGGGTGTGATAGGCATCAGACTCGAGGCAGATGTAGAATGCAGACTGACCTTAATAAATCTGGTCCAGTGTTTAATATTTACCAGAAATGGAGCGAGGATGAACATTCTGTCAACTTTTTTAATTACATCGTAGTTGTTATTTGCAAATAAACTTGGTCAGATTAGAAGATGGGTAAAGGCTTTTGTGCTTTTTATGTTACTTTCAACAACTAGAGCATCCTTGTTCCTAAACGTTCCTAAATATGAAATCTATTTAGAAAATAACTCGAAATCTCACTATCCTGCTAATAATCACATTTGTCGCTGAGACAAAAATCATTCCACAAGAAAAGCAACGTGTTCAGCTTTTTAAACACACTGTTTTTGTTGGTAAGCGATTTCTAGAATAGACTCACGGCACTTCTCGTCTGAAACTTAACCTTGTTTTATGCAAGGTCTTAACTTTGGATCGTATTAAAACCTGGATTATTCTTGCGTATTCACAAGATCTCTGCCTCACATGTCCTCCATGCTGTCACTCATTAGAAATCGCAACAAGGTGCAATACCAGCGTAAATGGAGGGGGCGCTGTAGAACGACGCGATGCGCCGACTGACGCTTCAAACTTTTGTGACTCTTTCTGGAATTTCTGGCCGTTTTTATTTTTCGCTCACACTCTGTCTTCAAGTCCTTGCGTTTTTTTCCATTTCTGAAGTAAAGGTAACCTTTCAACCTAGTCATGCTCATATCCTTTTATTTTCCTCTCCAGCTCTCTGTAAAATCAATATTTTCTTTTTATATGGTGTGCTGGAGCTGTTGTACTAACAATCATTGCCTTAACTTTTCATGCCTTAAATAAGGCACTACCAAAGTGAACATGTGGTGAACGCTTTCACTCATTACACACTTTAACGAGGCACAGATTCAAATAAATGAAGTAGAGCATATCAGCGGGGGTGTGAACGTTTCAGTGCGTTTGTTCGACGTGCAAAATCGGGAGAAAGAGTCAAGGAAGGTATTTCAGCACCGCAAAAGGTGCACAGATGTCTATGTGAACGTAGCAGCTACATTTGTACACATACGCCCATCAGCCATAACATTAAAACTGACAGGTAACGTGAATAACATTGATTACAGTGTCTTCCTAAAGTATTGGAACAGGAAGGCCAATTAAATAGTTTTTGCTGTGCATTGAAGACATGTGCGTGTGAGATCAGAAGATGAATATGAGAAGAGTGATCAGCGTTTCAGCTTTCATCCCCTGGTATTTACATCTGGGTATGTTAAACAATATAGAACTTAACACATGTATCAAACCACCCAGTTTTTCAAGTGAGCTAAAGTATTGGAACAGAACACGCGACAGACGTTTCTTGTTATCCAGATGTGTCGTATAAGATTTATTGTTTATTCATAAGGTAGCCCTGGACATCTACTCTCAGTGTAAGCTTTGACTTTCACCTTTGAAGGTGAAATTAGGCAGCAAGTGCTCGAAGTTGATGTGTTGGAAGCAGGAAAAATGGGCAAGCGTAAGGCTCTGAGTGACTCTGATAATGGCCAAATTGTAATGCTAGATGACTTGGTTTTTAATGTTATGGCTGATCATGTATGCGTGTGTGTGTGTGTGTGTGTGTGTGTGTGTGTGTGTGGGTGTGTATTTGCAGCTTTACATGTAACAAAAACATAATCGATTATTCTTCAATTGGAATGAATTTGTTCGCACTGGCGATAATCTTTGCGTGTGATTAAAGTTGATGCTATTGTAGTCTTTAACTAATAGCATGCTAATGAACGGTCTAATTAGCAATTACACCAGGATGTGAAACAAAATGAGAGCTTTGTCGAAAATAACAGCGGTTTTATTTATTCCGTTTGAGGCCCTTGTCTCTCACAGACCTTTCTCAGTGTTAAACCTGACTCTTGCTTGCAGTGCATTATGGGAGCACAGACTAACCATACTGTATAAAATCCTGCTAGAATGACACTTCGAAGCTCACCATTAACATTCCATTCATCCTACCACTTTCTTTTAAGTATTATGTTAATAAAATTGTTCTTTATTATAATTGTACAGTTGATGATGAAAGGGCTGATTCAGAGTTGAAGGAGGGCTCTTAACACTTTTATGATTTGAGCATGCTCTTCAGAGTTCTTACCATGAGAGGGATCAGAGAGGGATCAAATGCCTCACGTTACAGAAGGATGGATGAGAGGGCGCAGCTTTAGCTCATGAAACGTACGCAAGCTACTTTTCCTGTTTAAGTTTTTACACACATTTAGACTTTCAAGCGCATAGTGTGTTTAAAAGAAACAGGCTCTGTCTCTTTTGGTAATGTATTTGTAGAGGAAAATTACTTTATGGAAATGAGTGTCATCTCTGTTACAGCACACACAACATGAGAAGCTGGAAAACATGGATGGTATTTTATCATTTGGACGTACCTGTGATAAAAATGAGGCACTTTGTAGGTGTACAATTACTGACTGTAGCCCATCTGATGCTCTGTGCAATTGCTCAGTCCCCATCTACACTGTCCATCAACAAACAGGAAGCATTATAGGATCAGATTTTATTTGGGTGGATGATTATTCTGAGCAAAGCACTAACATTGTGTGGCATAGCGTGTGTGTGTGTATGTGTGTGTGAGAGAGAGAGAGATAGAGAGAGATACAAGTGTATGAGGCACAGAAGCGTTGCTGCCTGGGGTTTTTAATCACTGTCTACCCATACTGACCACTGTATGTAGTCACCTTGTAGGTGTGTTCTTGGCAGTAGATTGGATATGAAGCTGGACACTGTCCTGTTCCTCTTCTTGGCTGACAGGAGTGGACCCCGATGCTGTTGTATCTCATCCACCTCTGAGATGCTTTTCTGATCATGACGGTTGTAAAGTGTTGTTATATTACTTTATCTATAGTAATACACTATATTTAGGGTATATATAGAGTTATTATATCCTTCCTGGCAGCTCGAACCAATCTGTCCATTTTGCTCTAATCTCTCTTACCAACAAGGTGTTTCCACCCACAGAACTGTCGCTCACTCAGTGGTTTTTGTTTTTCAGACCATCCTGTGTCAATTCTAGAGACTGTTGTGAGTGAAATTCCCAGGAGATTAGTGGTTTCTGAAATACTCCAACCATGCCACGATCAAAGTCACAGAGATCAGACTTTTTCTTCATTTTGATGTTTGCAAACAAGAGAGACATAGAAATATGCTCTGTGTGTGTGGAAGAGAGAGAGACATGGGCCTTCTTTTAGTGAGTGTGTATCTTCTTTGCATGTGTGCTGCAGCAAGCAAGTGAAACAGGTCCGTGTGTGTGTGTGTGTGTGTGTGTGTGTGAGAGAGAGAGAGATAGAGAGAGATACAAGTGTATGAGGCACAGAAGCGTTTGGGGAAGGGGGAGTGGGGTATGGGTGTAGGTGTACCTGCTTTGCATGTGTGTGGAGAAGACAAAGAGAAACAAGTCCTGCTGTGTGTGTGTGTGTGTGTGTGTGTGTGTGTGTGTGTGTGTGTGTGTGTGTGTGTGTGTGTGTGTGTGTGT